>QEPC01013298.1:677160-694688 GCA_003113815.1 Sphenodon punctatus | reverse complement strand
GCCATCCAATCTCTCTCTGCAGGGGACTTCCATTCCTAACAGGTCAGAGGGTAATTCATTCCCTGTTGTTCCAGTCCCCGTGACATACCTTGCATGAGGCGGTTCTGTCGCCCTTCAGGTAAAACCGCCAGACATCCGATGACTGGCGCCGAATGTCTGGGGGTGAAGCTGGGAAGCTCCGCCTTGGAGTCCGGCAGCGACGAGTTGTTGTCCTAGGCCTGGAAGCAGGGCTGGGCCCAGGGCCAGAATCATCCGATTCCTCTCTGAAATGGGAACACATAAGAACACTAAGTAAATATCATGCATTTATGATGATCCCTCTAATACTCCCTCCTTGTGGGTGCTAGGGACGGCAACTAAAAAAACCCATAAAGCACGTGCAAAACTGCCCTCCCAGGGGTGCTAGGGGATGCTAGATATTGCAACTAGAAAGCGCCTGGCTGGCACGTGAGAATCCTGCTGCCCTCCTTGGGGTGCTAGGGATGGTGACGCGAGATGTGACCCTGACTGGAGGAATGAGACTCCCCTATTTGGGGGGGTGTAGGGAATGGGATGGCAACTGGAGAGTGGAGACCCTTGATACATTGGCACATGTTTGGGTGGGGGATTGCTCATGCCTGACTGCTGTAAGAGTCCGCCACACTACAGTACCCTCTCTTTCTGTGGCAGACATACACTGCCACCTGCTGTTGGCCACTGTTTGTACTTGACTGATGCCCACTACTCACGTACCCACCCACACGCCAGTGAGCTGAGCTTGCTCTAACTAATACAGCCTTTCCTGTCTTAAAAGTGAAAAAAAGGTTTACAAACCTTGCAGGAATGGCAGTAGAGCCCACCGCTTCCTCCTCGTCCAAAGAGGAAGCCAGTGCCATCGGTGCCACGGGAGGTGTAGCAGGGGCAGGGCCTCCACCTCTTCCTCCTCCTCCTCCACTGGCAAAAGTGCCCCCAGCTGGAGGATGCAAGCAGGAGCAGCCTTCTTCATTTTTTTTATTTTTTTTTTACAAAAACCACACACAGCCCAAACCAACAGTCACCCACAACACACACCAACCCACACAAACACACAGCACAGCCAAACCCAACACAATCACAGCCATCATCATCATCAAGCTTTTATTGTTTGCCTCCTGGGCTATAACAATCTTGTACAAAATAAGCACAAATAAATAAATAAATAAATAAAAAGATACAATAAGTGTACAATTGTAACCATTAGCCATTCACAAAATGCCGGCAACACTGCCGTGAAAATCTACAATAAAAAGTGGACTTGAAGGCCACATACTGTTCCTATTTATCTCATCTCCCTGTGGGGGAGGAAAAGAAGGGAGGGCGGTTACAACTACTCGGAGAAAAGAGCATAGCCCCAGAGCCATCCATTACACTTAAATCCCCTATATACCGGCCCAACCGACCAGGGTGTATTACCATCCCATCAAGTACTATGGTCAGGTGAAGTAGGGGCTAGCTAAAGCAAACCATGCTACAGTTCTCGCTTGAGCAGTGTCCGGTTAAGGAGCCACTGCAGTCCCTTAGCAACAAGGTCTTGAGGCACCCCCAGTCTCCCCAGGTAGTTACATCTAGGTCCCACTAAAGCCGGACAACGAAAGATCATGTGTTCCACAGTATCTACTTCCCCTAAGGAGCAGATGGGACAAATCCAAAGGGCCCAAGGAACCCTCTTATATCGGCCTTCACGTACCGCTGAGGCCAACGTATTGGTCCTTATTTTGAGAAAAGCACCCCACAACCCCGGGTTATCCCACGCAAACAAATAATATGGTGCTACGGATTCCACCTTGTAAGGGGCATAGGTTAGAGTAATTTTCTGAGCCACCATCCGCTCCCTCTCAGCTTGTAAGGACTGATCCAATATCCGTCTTTTAAGCAGTTGTCTCGCCACAATCCCTCCGCACTGGCTTAGACTCTCCGCCGCAAACCCCAGCAAGTGGATTTCATGCTCAACCCTTCTGAGCCACGTAATCGCCAGCCCACACTCCAGGGTTAGCATCAACAATGACTCCCCGGGCAGAGGAAATAGAGCTGTCTTAATCCAAAAGTTTGCTATCGCCTGGAGAGCATGGATCCTAAGAGGGAGTACACGAGCCTCCACTCTTAAAATTACCTGCGGGGTTTCTCTAGGCACACCCATAATAGCTCTCAAAAAGCCATTCTGGATTGGTTCCAGAACAGATAGGAACGAAATGCCCCATACGGGCAATGCATACAGGATTTGGGCTACAACCTTTGCTCTAAATAAGAGTAGGGCGGGAAGGACCAGTTTGCCACCTTTTCCATGGCCTTGGAGGTTTTCTTAGCTGAAGCTTGAACAGCCACCTAATGTGCTTACCAGCTTCCATTGGAGGCAAAAAGCACCCTCAGATATTTGAAGCATTGTACTTGCTCAATGGGGTTAGGGCCAATAACCCAGCGCTGGACTTTCTGAGTCTCTCTGCTTCCCACCACCAGCACCTTGGTCTTAACATAGTTAATTGATAACAATTCTGCCTAGCAATAAACCCCAAAGGCTTGCATGGCACGTCTCAGACAGATACTGGTTTGGGATATCAAAACCATATCGTCTGCGTATAGCAGCACCGGGATACTACGATTACCTATCCTTGGGGCATGCAAATCTGCCCTGCGAAGAGCCTGCACAACATCATTAAGGTAGATGTTAAAAAGTGCCGGGGCTAAAAGACAGCCCTGGCGCACACCCTCTTGGACCTGTATCTCATTTGATAAGGCTCCCTTCTTGTTGTAACGAACCCTCAAGGTGTTCCTCTCATGGAGTTTCATCAGCAGAAACAAGAGCCTAGGATCTATATCTAGAGCTCTTAGCTTGGCCCAAAGGCGCTCCCTGCACACCGTATCAAAAGCTTTCTGGAGATCTATAAAGCATAAATAAAGTTTTCCCCTAGCAGCTGTATATTTTGAGGTTAATGCGGACAAAACCAGGATATGATTTGTAGTTGCTAATCCTTCGCGAAAACCAGCCTGCTCAGGCTCGATTAGGTGCTCTGCATTCACCCAATCTTGCAGTCTGTTCAATAATAGCTTGGAATACAATTTTGCAGCAATGCTGAGCAGGCTGATAGGCCTATAATTTCCAGGTTGGTTGGGATCACCTTTTTTGTATATTGGCACCACTGTACTAGTCAGCCAAGCTGATGGAAAACACCCTGATTCATTGATATGGGTGAAAATACTGGCCCATCTAACAGGGTCACTTTTGAGGATCTCGGGGCTTAGAAAGTCAGGGCCGGGGGCTTTCCCTGATTTTAGATTGACTATCAGCTCTCGTATCTCCTCAGGCTGTACTGGGGCCCATCCTGGTAGGCCCTTAAACGAACCAATATCCACTTCTACAATAGATGGGTTACCCCTAGAAAAAAGTGCCTCATAAAAATTTTCCCACACGCACGGATGCAGATCAGCTACTCCGCTGAAGCCAGCCCTGGGCTGAGATGCTCGGATAATAGACCAAAACTGCCTGGAGTCTCTAGAGTTGGCAGCAGATATAAGAAGGGCCCACTGCTTTCTTTGATAGCTGCTTAATTTTGCAGTTAGCAGCTTTCGATAATCTGTCCGAACAAGGGCCAACTTAACTCGAATATCCTGGAGGGGATAGTGATTAAGTTTTCTAGATAGACGGCGACGTGTAACACGAAGCCTACAACACTCGCCGTCGAACCAGGGTGGAGGAGGCTTATCTCTCTGTAACCTACCCCTATGCAAATCAGAATCACAACCAAAACACACGAACCAAGCAGCCACTGACTCAAACACACACCCACTCGCCTCACACACCTCACACGCACATGAATTTCCGGTTTCTGGCGTGCTTTCCGGCTTCCCGTGCGCTCGTGATATTTTAATGCCGAACGCCAAACACAAACTTGGCAATCCATCCAAACGGCGAATGGCCGAACATGAACACACAACCCAAATGCAGCCAAACCGAATGGTCGAACACAAACGCGGTGATCTACCCGAACGGCCGAACACGAACGCACAACCCAAACACAGCCGAACCGAACAGCCGAACGCGAACTCGGCGATCCACCCGAACGGACAAACACGAACACACAAACCAAACGCTGCCGAACTGAATGGCTGAACACAAACCGTGATCTGTTTGCCCATCCCTAGATTTTAGCCATTTAATGATGTGAGTATAAATGATGCAAATTTGGCCCAATACCATAACAATTAAGTATTGAAACATGTTAACCTTTTCCAAATAAAAGTTTCAAATGGTTGCCTAAATGGAAACTCTGAAATGTATACACGTGTCCACCTTTACTATTAAATATATATGCAGTGTAGGTAATAAACCTACAGGTCCTTGTGCTGAGTACAATACAGGTGTCTTCACACAGACAGTTGCCCCACCCCTGCCCTGCCTTACCCCCATTTAATGGTGCCAGCTGTTTAATGGTTGCCCGCAAGATGGTTGGGCAGGAAAAGCAGAGGCAAGGCAGGCTGTCCCTGCTCTGTGGCTCCCCCACCAGCAGGTCTCCAGAACATCCTGGAGCATGATCAGCAGAGCGAGTAGCACAATGCTTGGGCACCAGCTGAAGATGGAGTTGCCATCCATCTGCTTGACAGACGGCCACTGCAACCCTGCTCTTGGCCAAGGGTTATTCTGCAACACCACAGTACTGTGGGCAAATCCCCTGCAATGTTATTGTGGTGGGGAGGGGTGCAGCATGGGTGGACCGTGGGCCCCAGCAGTCTCTGGGTCCATTTAAAATGGACCAAGGTGAGGCTGAGCCTAAGTGGGCAGATGCAGGAGTGCACCCCTAGACTTGTTCTGGACTTCTGCACTACTGCATCCATGTGAAAACACCCTCTGTGACAGCATGAGCTCCATCAAAGTGAATGGGACTCTAACTGGCATTAAGGGCTAGCATTGGTAATAAGCATCCAGAGGACTGAACTGCCTGGGGTAGCTGGAAAAACAGCTAAGAATTTTATACATGAATTGGGGGTGTGTATAAATAGAAATTGCCATTCCTTAGAATTTGGCCTTTTTTTATTTGGTGAAATCACAATAATTAAATGCATTTGAAGTAACTTCAAATTAATAAAAAGCAAGAACAAAATAGATTTGTGAAATAGTGAGGAATCACATTTCCCGGAGCTGCATTGGTTGTATTTACATGAGTGTATTTTAAGAATACAAGCAATAAGTGATATGAATTTATAGAAAATGAATATTTAGCACATACAAGCACCACAATATGCTGCACAAGCTTTGTACCAATGTTCAGATGGACAAATGGTTATATTAATCCTGTTGCTTGCATTCTTAGCAAGAGTAATTTTATAAATCAAGACAGGCCTCTACTCAGATCAAAAGCACAGCAACCTTTGCTTGGAGGGACTGCCAGTTTTTAACAGGAGATCAACTTAATCCAGAACGGTTTCTATGTCACCCAAAGCAAGACGCTAAGAGTAAGATGTACAATACATCAACCTTCTAAGAAATTGGCCCATTTATTTAAATAGTCAGGAAATTGACAGCTATTATTGACAGCAATCAGTAGCAAATTTTATGGTATTGTTGCTAGAAGTACAAAAGGAACTGTCAGGATTTTAATGGCAACTGTAGTTGCAAGACTAAGATTCCCAGGCTATTCTTTGTTCAGTATTAAGTAGGGAGTTGAGGAACAGGCAAGAGAAATATGGGGAACGTTTTATATGTTTTATACCTTCTTCCAACCCTTGAATGTCATACCTATTTGATAGTAAGCACTTCAGGACAGAGACTATTACTGTGTGTTTGAACAGTATCTAGCACAACTTATCCCATGTTTCCTGTTAAATAGTTCTGGTTGTTGGTGTTGGTGTTGGTGTTGTTGTTTTTTTGTTTTTTTTGGGGGGGGTTGCTGATTGCCATTCATAACACTTTGGGGCATCCACTGGCACACTCAGCAGTTACCCAAAAGAAGAAAGATGAGATAAGTCTTATCTGAGCCCAGAATCAGTGGTGGTGAGTCTCCAGGAGTGGCAGTGGACGGGAATTAGGAAGAACAGAGTTGCTGGGACTCTGGTAGCGTTGGACACACTGGAGTATCATTGCTGATACTCCCAAGGCCAGCTAGTTTGCTGATGCTCCTTCCTCCACCAGTGCCTCAATGCCACTGCCACTCCATGGCACTCTCCACTGCCATTGGTTCTCCAGGGATCTCCTACAAATAAGTATCTCCCCTCACTGCCACAACATCTTCTGTGGTTCCTTCCCCATGCCTTGCCTGTAACAGTGCTATGAGGAAAGACCTGCTCCTTCTGTATGTCTGCAACAATGGTGGGCAAACAATGAGAAACTGAGTAGCAAACATGTAACAGGTCGTGAATGTTTATTTATTTATTTATTTATTTTAAGATGTTACCCTGCCCCTCCTTCCACAGGCAACTCGGGGCAGCTTACAATCACTAAAACATCAGAATTAGAACAACAAATAAAAGGAGAAAAAATAAGGGGGGAAAGGAGGAAAAATAACTCAGGTGAAAAATAGACATAAGGTGAAGACATGCACATAAATCTGCTTTAACACCACTTTAACACCACTTTAACTGTTCTTATGCATGTGTTGGCACCCTATGCAGTCCTGCAACATACATAAGAAATGTTATAGTGGAGTTAAAGAAGAGTTAAGGTGCATGCCTGTTTTCACCCATAATAGGTAAACGCAGCCATGAAGGTGGGCCGCTTAGACCAACTTTGGTGTGAGAGCCACTGGCACATCTGTTGTGGTGCCGTCAGATGTTGACCCACTTCTGTCCCGAGGCAAGTAGACATCTAGCCTAGGCTGTGCCCTTGGGATGGAAAATCTCTGAGGTCACAGCCTGGGCTAAGGGCTGCCCATGCAGGTCAATGCAGGCAACAACGAACCAGCCCATCTGTTCCAGCCTGCCTTACCTTCAGCAGGTCAGGGGTCACCATGGCCAGCCACCATGGCTGTGACACCATTGGCTGCCATGGGTGTCCATCATCGGGGGAGAGCTTTGAGCAGGGCAGGGTTGGGGCTGGCCATCTGCACAATTGTTTTGCTCCTGGCCCTACTCAAGCCATACAGGTAGAAGGACAGCTTTCTGGCCACAGACCCAAGTGTCTGGTGCCCCAACAGGGCCTGGGTCATGTCAGCTACAGTTTCCCACCCCAGGGTGGGCCTGGGAGCCAGCCACATGTCTGTTGTTACCCAATGACCTGCTTCAATTTTTGTTGTCCAAACTAATTGGAAGTTTTACATATGGTAACTTCCAATCACCCCCTTGCACCTCTGTTGTTTCATGACCATATGCATAAGAGCAAACAGAGCCACTCTCTTACTAGCAGGTGGATGATATATAGAAAGATTAAAAAAACAGACTAGACTGTATATTTGATGCACATTTAGGCAAAATGTCTGTTTCAAACAGCTTACATGGAGACTGATACCACATAATAAAAAAAATATTTTATCAGTTGTTGAACAGCAAGATATCCCTGCTACATAGAGTCACAGCTAGTATCAACTTCTTCTTTACCATAGCTAGTTGGAGTCCAGTCACCAGAGCAATCCTCTCCAGTCTTGGAGGTCCAGAGCTAAGTCTAGCTCTGTCTTCTCCCACACAGTCTACCATGTCGGCTATGATGACTAGAGCTGAAACAAATATCTAAAATGAACTCGGAATTCCAGATATTCTGTATTTTCAAATCAATTTTAACAAGGTGAATATGAAATTGTATTCACTTTCATATTTGTGGTTTCAAATCTTCATTTTGGTATTTCATGTTTGGTATTTCATGTTTGTTATTTGTCACTTTGGTATTTAGTACTTTCTTCAATTAAGTGATACTGTTTTAGCTGGTATTTTGTATTGTTGGTTTTGTTGTTTTACCTTGTTGCGAGCTGCTCTGAGTTGCCTGTGGGCAAGTGTAGCAGGATAAAAGTGTAAGGAAATAAATTAAATAAATAAATAAAATAAATAAATACTGTTCCAGTGATTGATTGATTGATTGATTGATTGATTGACTTTTGAATGTGGGTAGGGCTGCTTGGACTAATGACATTCGCATTGACATTCCCAAAATTACCTCTCAAAATCTGTCAAATAATTCCACCAAAGTGAATGAAGCACCGAATATCAAAACACTGAACTGACTGAAATAGCGAACAAGAAATACCAAAATATCCAACTGACCTAAATACCAAAATAAATAAAGGCACAAATTTCACATTGATGACAAAGACAAATTTGGATATTTGTTTATTCAATGAATAGTCTCACATTAAATTATCTTCACAAATATAAATTGTCATATTTGTTTCTGCACTAGTTATTATATAAAATCTTGAGATTTTGCTGAAGTTCAGACCTAGATTCAGACTGCATGGCTTGGATAAATTTATAATTAGTTTTTCACTCTGCATTGATTGACCACATTTCACTGTGTAATTCTGACCATTAGCTGAATCCTGTTTTTGAGATGGTGTGTGTTGAGATTTTTATTTTTATATTTTTTGTCCTTTACTGGAAGTAAAGTGCCAATTACAGGTACTCAGAACAAGATGGGAAGGAAACTTTAGTTCACCAACTAACCTTGTTAGATTTTGCATTAAACTGTGAGTGATGTACAGTAAAAACCAAAATCTGACGTATGTATAATAACATTCTGTTCAGAGATGTCTGAACTTTCTGCCTCAGCATCTGTACTGAATGTTTTCAAAATAAATGAATAGATAGAAATGTATTTTAATTAAGCTAACCTTTAAAAAAATATCATCCACAAATCTCTACAGGCAGAAGGAAAGGAGTTATTATAGCACCACATGTATTGTAGAAATATCACACCAGATCCAATAAACGTAGGTTTAAGCTGGTATTGAGAATTGGGAATTGGTGTCTTTGCCGTCTGTTTTTTAAGTAATTAGGGATGTGTTCATCCAAAAAACTGTTCATCTCTATTGACTGTGAACCCCACAGATGTTGCAGGAGATTACAGATGTTAGCTTTCATCAGTCCAAGTTTATCATGCAAATAATAACTGAGACAAGAGGAACAGAATTAATATTCAAGACATTTTTAAAATGAGCAGAAAGCTTAATGTAGTAATTTGACACTTCATAGAGATGCTAGTTTTATGCCTTAAAACGGACTACTTTGATAGCAATCCAATGATATACATGCTGGAGCTTTTCAGGGTTCCAATGAACTCCCTATTACAATACCAAGACTAAATTGGAAGACATATTGAGATATAAAAATGTGTCTATTCATGTTCAAATTTCAGGGGGTGAAAACAGATGAGACGGTGGCCCACATTAGCACGCTATGGCCCACCCCAGCCCAGGACTCACCCACTCATGTGTTCCCATGCCACCAGACATTGACCTGCATATTCCCTGGGGATGGTAGGTGGAAGACCTGGGATGCGTCCTCCAGAAAGCCTCAGACAGCTATCCTGGGCCAAAGGCCACCCATGTGGGTCAACCACATGTCTGTTTGGCCCTACCTATACCTGCCACAAGGCGGGGTGAACCATGGATTTTTTCCATGTCTACCCATCATGTTGGGGTGCTGGGAGCAGGGGGGTGGCCACCCGCACATTTGTTTTGTTCTCTAGACCAATCTTGAACATGACGGCGGTGGGATAGCTCTCCGGCCACCAGGAGTCACTGGCATGTCTATTTCATGCGACTGGCCAACCCAGGAGTGGCGGCTGTGCTCTTCTATCCTGAGGAGGAACAAAGAGCTGCCACAACACTGGCACATCTGTTTTCAGTGAAATTTCCTATGGCCACAAAATAAGGGATTCACCCAAGTTCCATTAAAGCAAACTTTTTAGAAAAGGAGCTGGGAGAGCATTGTAGCAAATTCTTTTCTTATGGCAAGCATAGCACGGTATCTTGAAGGAATTGTAACAATTTCTACATTGTTAAGTGTAGATTAGAGATTTGCATAAGAATACGAAATAATGCTAAATAGCTTCAAACGTTAGAAAGGTTTTACAGTACAATGAAGGATTTGTGGTTGTGTTTATATGACCAAAATTTCTCTTTAAGAAAAAAACAAACCCTTGAATTGCTATGTATGAGTTCTGTTTACATGGCTGTATGCCCCCATGGCAGTTTCACATGTCTTCACTATTAACCAGGTGTGATGTAGATTAGGTGGAGTCAAATTCAAAGGACATCTTCAGACCATAGTTGGTCAAGTATGATTCAGATCAACAGTTGAGTTTTAAGAGCATATTCTATACTACAGAATGGAGCAATAGGAGATACCTTCATCACAAAGTCTTAACTGGAAAAGGAATACAAAAGAGTTGTTTTCCAGTGTTTTACTGCTGGGAGGCTGCAAAGATCAATGCACTTGATTACAGCTTGTACATTCATATCACGGAAACCATTTTACATTGTTAATACAAACAGCCTGACATTAGCTCAAAGAGAAAAGCAATCACTTAAGCTCTTCCCTTTTGTTTAGTATTCAAGTGCTACATTTTACCCTCCAGAGCACACACAGATGCACATGGAGGCAATTAGAGGTCCAGAAAACTCTGGGAGGTTCATCTTGAAGAGTTCCCTGTGTAGCTTCCTCTCCAGAGAGAAACCTTCAGGAGTTACAGAGCAGACAGGTAATCTGAGTGGTATGGGATTCCAGTGTCATCCAGCTCTTTCTTCTTGCCAACAACATGGGTGCAAGTGAAGGATTCTTAGCTGTGGAATTCTGAGAAGCAAGCCCCAGCTGAGACTAACAAGGGGGTGTCTGGGGCTAAATAAGTAGGGATGATCCCAGGGGTGTAGCTATGATAGAAGCAGCAGGTGCAGCTTAGGGATGTGCGAACGGAACGGGGTTCGGATGTTCAGCCATTCAGTCGTTCGGTCAGAAAACTCAATTCGGGTTCATGGGTTTGGTCCCATGGAGTTTGGACGCCCTCAAAGTTCTGAAATGTTGACCATGGCAGAGGCTTGGGGCATGCCAGGGGTGTCTGTGGGGGCATGGAAGGCCATCAGAGACACACGAGCAGCAGCAGCAGAGACTGGGAAGACTTGGAGCTTGGCACCCCGGGTTGCCCAGGCACGCAGGCTTAATGCTTGGCCCCTGGGGTGCCCGTGGGGGCATGGCTGACTGTCTGAGACCCAACAGTAGAATCAGAGACCAGGAAGGATTGGGGCTTGGTGGCTGGCCTGGCACCCCTACTTGGCTGGGCATCGCAAACTGCCAGGCACTGGTGGGGCAGCGGCAGACATTGGATTGCCCGGTAGCAGAACCCATGGCACAGCAGAGACAGCAGCAGCAGCAGCAGCAGCAGCAGCAGCAGCAACAGCAGCCATTGGATTGCCAGAACACAGAACCCATGGCACATCAGAGGCAGCAGATGTGGCAGACATTGGATTTCCGGGGCACAGAACCCATGGCACAGCAAAGGCAGCAGTGGCAGCAGCAGCAGCAGACAGGCATCATGGCATGAGCAGCAGAAGACAGGCTGAGGCAGGGTTCGAGGTTGGCAACCAGGGCAGGCAGACAGGCAGCGTGGCATGAGAGGCAGTAGGGAAGGCAGACTGGGACCTTGGCAAGGCACTCAAATAGGCTGGCAAAGACTGTGCAGAGAGAGAGAGAGAGAGAGAGTCAGATAGGTGGGACAAGATCATCTAGCCAGAGGCCAGCTGGCAGGCTTACAGCTTCCCAATGCCACCCGGCATCATGAGGTCAGTCAGATAGGCCAGCTGAGGCTGTCTAGCCAGTGAGCAAACGAGAGAGAGAGAGAGAGAGAGAGAGAGAGAGAGAGAGAGAGAGAGAGAGAGGCAGGGTAGGCCCTGGGCATTGGGATGGAGGGACAGCACCTCAGCAGAAGCAGCCTAGATTGAGGAGGAACCTCGTCCCAAGACTTCCCCTAGCATGGGATGGCGTGTGCCACTGCACCATCATTCCATGTCCAGGGGCAGCTCGGGTAATCCTAGCTGCGGAAGGTTCACCTTTATAAAAAGCAACTGCTCCACCAACTTGGACCCCAGTCTCAGACGGTGCGGTGATCAAATGTCCCCCACCATGGAGAACACCCACTCCCTGGGGACACTCGTTGGTGGGCAGGACAACAGATCCTTGGCCACTTTGGACAGGGCTGACCACATGTTGGTCTTGCTGGCCCAGTAGGCCAAGGGATCGCTGCTGGGAACAATGCATGGCTCCTACTCCATGTAGCTCTCCACTGCTGCTGAGGTACTGTCATACTCCCTCACGTAGCTCTGCTTGGGCACCACCTCCACCACTGCCCTCATCCATGCTGCCTGCCCTACAGTGCATTGGCCCATGCTCACCAGAGTGCCTTCACATCTGAGCTGCTGCTGCTGGCAATAGGGGTGCTCCAGCTGCTCAGCCTGCTGCTGGTTCTGCAACTGCTAGGGCTGGGGATAGGGATAGACCCCACCAGCTGAAAGGGGTGGCTGCTCCCAGTCACACCATCCTCAAGGGTGTCCTGCTGCTGCTTCTGCCATGCACTCTCCAGAGCCTGCTCTGCCTGATGGACCCTCTCCACCAGATCACCCTTCCAGTGCCCATAGAGTGGTGTCTGGCACACCATTCTGTCCTTGACTCTGGGGTCCAGCATATTTGCCAACACATATTCCTCCCATTGCAGGAGCTCATCAAACTGCACATTCAGCCCTGCCTTCAGCTGCTGCACCAGGGCAACCACCTCATCCACCAGTTTCTTGCCCTGAGGGCCACAATCCCACCCATGGAGAATTTCATCCAGCCTCCTGAGGAGACTCTGGACCAGAGAGGTCACCTGGCTGTGGAGGAGCTGATGGTCTCCGTCATGGCCTGAACGGTCTCAGCATGAAGACTGTGTGAGGCAGGAACTCCCATTCAGCCCCATTGTACCCTGGAGGTGCCCACTGTCCGTCACCAGTTGAACCTGATGCAAGGCAACTTTCTGCTTGAAAAGCTGCTCAAGCATCAGGAACGCAGAATTCCACCAGGTGGACACATCCTAAACAAGCTGGTGCACTGGGGAGTCTTGTTTCACCTGCTTCACCCAGAGGAGGTCGCCTCACTTCACGCTCTGGTTAAAGAAACCGGCCAGCTTCCTCCCCTGCTCGATCAGGGAGCTAAAGGTGCCTTCCCCAATCCCCTTCTCCCCCAAGCCCAGAGCATCCCTGACCACCAGGTGAAGGGTGTGTGTGGTACAAGGGATGCTGGTGAAGCCCCCCTCATGGACTACCCTCAAAACGTTGGCCTTGTTGTCCATCACCATGCACCCCTTGGTGAAAGGGGCACCTGGCGTGACCCACTCCCTCACCATGATGGTCAGGGATACCTCAATTTACCAAGACATGTGGGGACCATCCATGTCTTCTTCCTGAAGAAGGGACCACCTATACCCTGCTTCGGGACCCCTCCTGCCAGTGCCAAATTCTGCCTCTGTGTCCTGCCACCAGTGCACCATCACTGCCAGGTAGGCATGCTTCGCATTCCTGCTTGACCACAGGTCTGTGGTGAAGTGGACGCTGGCATTCCCAGCCCCTGTAAGCTGCTCCTTCACCAGCTCCTTTAAAGTCCGTTACAAGGCTGGCCCACCTGCCAAATAAGGGTGGTGCGCTAGGGCAGCTTAAACTGGGGGGCTAGGGAGTCACTCAGGTGCCTAAACCCCATGTCCCTGAACACTGAGAAGGGTTGCCCATCCAGCGTGATCTTTTCCCTCAACATGTGTGTGACTTTCAGTTGAAAGACACGCTGCCCTCCATGTTCCGCAGCAGCCAATGGAGTTGGCAGCTGCCCCCACCCCAGCTCCTCCATGGTACACTGATGCTGCTGCTGCCAATACCAATGCTCCTGCTGCTAGAGGTAGCTTTTCGAGGAGGACACTTGCGGTAGATGACTGGCCGCTTCAGTCGGGAACCTGCTCTTGTCCACTGCCCCTGCCTGGCCGCTTAGCAGCACAGCACTGTGGCATGCATTCAGGTGCCTCCCCATGGTAGTTGTGCCAAGGCTGGTGAGCACCTGCCCATGCTTCACCACCTGCTGGGACAAACTGCACTGCACCTCCATGGGATCATCTGCCTGAACCAACTTAAAATGGGCCAAGACAGAGGAATTTTTCCCCCTCCTGCCTTCTGGCCTGTACCGGGTGATGCACCACTGATAGCACTGATGGGAGGGGCAAAATATGGTGGTGACTAGGGCTGTAGCGGAATATCGCAGCGGTAGCTATTTCCGGTGGAAACAGTGTTTCCGCAATTAGTGGAACGGCATGGCAGAGGCTTTCATTCCACGGTTTCATTCCGCGGTTCCGCGGTTCCGCTTATTTAATTCCGCAACTTAGTGGAATCGTGGAAACATGACATTTTTGCTATTTCCGCAATTCTGCCAGTGCCACAAAATAGCGGAATAGCGGCTTTCCGCAATTTCCGCAATTTTTCCGCAATTTTCCCGCAATTCAGCAATTTGCAGAATTCCGGCGGAATTAGCGGAATATCTGCAGAAAAGTCACGGTGTGGCGTGGGCAATTCCGAAATGGCAGAACGGAATCGCGGCGTGGTAAAAGCTGCTGCCGCATCAGCCCTAGTGGTGACACAGTTCTCAGAGGGACAGACATCACCTCAGCACCAGACATCTCCTCCAGGACTAGTGGAGGAAGTGTCCCAATCTGACATAGGTCCCATGAAGGGGAGTACTGGGAAACTGAGGCTGATCGACTGCCCACCATGCTGCTACCAGTCTCCCTGTGCCCCCTATAGCTGCTGCTGCTACTTCTGCTGCTACTGCTGCTCCTCTCCCTGCTGCCATTTCTCGGGGATAAGCCCTGCCTCTAGCAGCTGGGCTGGGATACACCAGCCCTGGACTGCTGGGGATCACATCAATAATGGGGGGCATTGGTGGCCCTGGAGGATGTTCCAACCTCGAAGCACCTGCACCTGCTCTTGCAACCACAGTAGAGACAGCTGAAGCCTCCTGGACTGCAGGCCTTCCAGTGCCATGCATGGCAGGGAATGACGCTGGCAGGAGGCGACACTGAACCACACCCCTAGTGCCACTGCTGGGACCCTCTGAAGCCTGTCTGCCAAAATCAGGCTTGTGGGATTTGGGACGTGGTGATGGGCTCGGGTTGCTGCTGATGCCAGTCACTCCCCTGGTAAGGCTGCTGCCACCTCTGCCACATTCACCATTGCCTGCCTTATAGGCAGCAGAGCGGCCTGTTCTGCTTCCCTTCTCCATTTCTCCCACCCAAAGAATGCAGACAAAGATTTTATATTTTTTTCATTTATTTCTTCAAATTTGGAATCTAATATTATATATATCTACACTAACTCTAACTGCTATTAACTATTCTAAAACCTATGGACCAAAATGGAATATTATCTAATATCTACAAAGTCCTAGCCCTACAAACACACTATACAATATTAAAACTGAATCACTACACACTATCTCTATCTATCTCTATAACTAAGCTAACTCCTACATCTATCTATCTATCTATCTATCTATCTATCTACACAGGAATGGGGGAGGGGGGACACAGACAGCTCACAACAAACAACACAGGGAGGGGTAAAAACCTGAAATCTGCCAGCCAGGCTTTTCCCACCCGAACACCGCCAAACGTACCTGAATGCGCTTGAAATATTCAAGGGTTCCTACGTTCGGTTCGGACCTCTGAACTGGCTAGGTTTGGGTTGAACCCCAAACGTCCAAACTGCGTTCACACATCCCTAGTGCAGCTGCATTGGGGCCCATGATCCTGGGGAGTTGGGGTGGCACACATAGAATGGATATGTATGCTGGAGAGGAGTGCCTCAGCAAGGGCACATTACATCTTCTGCACCAGGACCCCTTCCCACCTATCCATGCCACCAGATGATCCAGAACAGAAGTTGTTGCAGAGGGGAATGCTAGTGTTTTCTCTATCTGATCTGGCTGGGTGTATCCAAAAGGCTTAGCCTGCAGCCAG
Source organism: Sphenodon punctatus (assembly GCA_003113815.1). Taxonomy (NCBI): domain Eukaryota; kingdom Metazoa; phylum Chordata; class Lepidosauria; order Sphenodontia; family Sphenodontidae; genus Sphenodon; species Sphenodon punctatus. The sequence continues at coordinate 678,736 of QEPC01013298.1, read as the reverse complement.
GAAGCCTGTTGAGTTTTAGAGTTTGACCTGTGTGTGTGGTTTTTTTACTTTGCTTTTCTATTCTCTTAAGTTTTGCTTATTAAATGGGCTCTGTATGAAGTGAATCTAAAGACTCAGTTTCTCTTGAGTTGTGAAGATAGCTCACCAGACTTTGTAATCTGCTGATTTGCACAACCAAAGAAGTGAAGAATTCTCCAAATAATGGCTCCCTCTTCTCCTGTCTCTTGATATCACCAGTTGATAGAGTGTAATCAGTGGCATCACAAGGCTGTGGTGGGTCAGTGCTCATGTGTCAATGACAGGCTCCTCTAAGGGCAAGAGAGTAAGGTTCCCCTGAGCAGCATCCCTCCCAAGAGGGTTCCCAGCCAGTCTCCCCGCACAAAGGTAGTGTCCCTGGCTCCCAACAACCTCCTAGAACATTCACAACCCCACAAGGAGAGAGGTTTTATGAGTGGGAAGGGACAGAGACAGCACTCCACTCCTTCCCACTCTGAAAACTTCCTTCTTTGTGGGCACTTCTGGGGGTGGGGGCAAGCCCTTTGCAAACAGCCTGAGCTAGAAACATTTCAGAATGATCAGGGGCAGAGTAATGTTTCCCCCCCAACCAATCTGAAAAGTCGCTCCCAAGCCACTTGAAAAGAGTCCCGAACTTCCCCCTCGAATCCAAGACTGGGTTCAAATGAGCCCCTTCACTCCATAGTAGCTGTTCACCTCAGTGCACTCATAGGTCCTTTTCACACAGGCCTGGGAGGAGTCTCAGTGTGGGAGGGATGGGTGTAGGTGGCAACAGGTGTGCAGCATGTTTGTGGCCCATCACATGGATGCACACACACATCCACTCATCTCCACCCACGGATGCACTTCCATTTCCCCCAATGCCTCTGTGCGTGGACGATGGGTGGAGATGGGTAGAGTGCGGGAGCGCACAAACATCCCCACCAGAGGTCATATGGATGCCCCCCCTCACCCACCAGTCACCTATTGGGGGGGTGTCTCATGTGAAAAGTAGAGGTGGGAATTTCAGTTCCCACCGGTATCCGAAACTGCTGGTATTTTGCAGTACCGGCAGTTTTGGATTAATCTGGTAATCTGGGGTATCGGTACCTGTTCCCCATGCTGGATTTTTTTACATTGCGGCCATTGAAATGAATGGCCGCAATGTAAAAAAACACAACCCCCCCACTCACTTTCCCTCCCCCATCCAGGCTGCGCCCTCACCCACCCTGCCCAGTCTGGATTTTTTATTCTATTTTAAGTCCGGCAGTGACCCAGAACCCGCACCAGAAGCATTCAGGGTGATCCCTGTGGTGGGTGGTGGTTTAACACCCTCCCACCCCACCCCAGGGATCGCCCTACCCCCCCACCCAGATCGCCTTACTTGTCCTTCAGGCGGCGGCGGCAGTAGCAGGTCACGGGTCCGGGCAGCTTCAGCGGTAATGGCTGACGTCCCTTCCAGACCTTCACTAGGTCTTCTGGGGAGCTTCTGGGCATCACCCCGGCTGCTTCGGGTTCGCCTACTACCTGCTGGTACGGGTCCGGAGCCCACACTAGCATCCGGACTTCAGAATAATTTTTT
>QEPC01013298.1:644781-663988 GCA_003113815.1 Sphenodon punctatus | reverse complement strand
AGTGGGAGCAATGGAGGTCAGGAGGCGGGAGGGGATTGGGTCGAGGGGGCAGGTGGAGGGGTTGGAGGAAGAGAGCAAAGAGGAGATTTCCTCAAGGGAGGCAGGAGGGAAGGAGGAGAGGAAAGAGGGGGAGGGGTAGTGAGGGAGCAGGGAGAGGAGAGGAGACGGGTTGGGAAGCAATGTCCTGGCAGAACTTGTCAATCTTTGAGGTGAAGAATGACATGAGATCCTGAGCAGAAAGGGAAGAGGGTGGAGGGGGACAAGGGGGCAGGGTGGCTTGAGAAGGGAGTCAAAGGTGGAGAAGAGGCGGTGGGGGTCACGAGAGTAGGATTCAACCCAGGAGACATAGTAGTGTTGCTTCACCAGGGAAATAGCAGAGGAGAGGGAGGTGACTGAGAATTTATAGTGTAGGAAGTCAGGGTGGAAGTGGGATTTGCACCAAAGGTGTTCAGCAGCCTGGGTGCAGGAGCGGAGGTAGCAGATAGTAGGGGTGAGCCAGGGACGTGGGTTTGGGAGTCGAATGGGGCAGGAGGAGAGGGGGGCAAGAGAGTCAAGGGTCATGGTGAGAAAGGCATTGAGAGAAGAGATGGCAGTGTCAGGGAAAGAGGAGGAGAAAACAGAAGTTTGGCAAACTGCATGGCTTCAGTTTGCCAAAACAGCGATTTTAAGTTGGCTCTCTGAGCCAACTTTCCCATCCACAAACTGTGGTTGTGAACTGTTAAGTGTCCCATTCATTACGTGACTCCCTCTGTGGCCATAGTGCCCAGTGTCTCTCTCTCTCTCCTTGAGGCAGGTTGCAGAAGTGCGCAGTCATTCTCATCAGTAGCACTAACTCTTAAGTCACCCCATCTGTCAGAGAAGTGACTAACGGACATAAGAGAGAGAGTCAATGTGGCAGGCAGCAGGTGGCCAGAAGAGCAGCCGGCTCTAGAGAAGAAGCACACTGGAATACCCATCACCAGGGGCTTTTATGTGACATATAATGGGATGGGACCACCAAAACTTTGACAATTATATTCCAAGGAGTTAGAGGGCAGTCACAATCAGTGGTGCCTGCCTGCAGACAGGTGACTCTTGCATTTGAGAGGATGGGAGAGTAAGGGGGGGGGAAATAACTGATCTGGGGTTCAAAGAAGAGTACCTCTCTCATAAAAGCAGGCAGCAGTGTGATGACAATGTTGCCTCTTCTCTCTCTCTCTCCCCCCCCCAGGCAGGTATCAGCAGTGGGAGAGCATGTTGACCAGTCTGTCTCTCTTTCCTTCAGGTAATTTTAAACCTTGGAAACACTGACCACAAGGATATAGGAAGGAATAAGAACTGCAGTCTATATTTATAATGTAGAAGTCTGCATTCTTGAAACTTTTTACCTAGACACAGGTTTCCTTCTGAGAGAGAGAGAGAGAGAGGTGGGACACATGCAGGGTGTGGGAGGTGGACAGAAGGTGGGCAGAAAGAGCAGCAGGCAGGCAGAGGCATGGCTTTACAGTGGCACCCCAGACACGGCAGAGATTTCAACTTGCAGAGTGTCCCCCAGGGGGGCAGATTAGGTTAGGGGAGAGAGGAGAGAGGGGAAAGAGAGAGAGTATACATACAGGGACAGCAGCACTCACCCTGGACTTGGCAGTGTGCCAATTGCCACAAGTTACAGGGTGGCTCAAAGAACCGCAGAAGTGACCACTTCACACTGTGGAAGGCAAGCTGCTCCACCAACCTAGGTGCCATCAATAAATAGTGTGAAGTGAGAATGTCTCCTGCCACTGAGACCACCCATTCACTAGGCACACTGGTTGGTAGGTATGATACCACAGTGCTTGCCCCGTGGTTGTCCAGGGGGAAGAGATCTGCTCTTGCTGCTGCTCCTGCAGCTGGCAGTACTGCTGGGGGTACTCGCCAGTTCCTGTACCTTGCCATTTCACCCCTCGTTGGTGCCCTGCTCCTTGCTTGTGCCCCTCTCTGCCCTCTGAACCCTTTCTATCAGCCTGTGCTTCATAGGAGTGAGGATTCCATAGCAGGCTGCCACAATACCCTTCACTCATGGGTCGCATAGGGTGGTCAGAACATGCACTTTCTTTTGTATCCATGTGCCAAAGCTCTTTACAAGACCATTCATCTCTGGCACAAGCTGGTACTCGTCTACTCCTATCTGTGCTTTCTGAAGAAGGGCTGCCATCTTCTACTTCAGCAGGCAGTTGAGGGGAATGACCTGGCTGCATGTGGCTGTCACCCCACTCAAGGTCAGGGTGGTATTCTTGAATGGGCAGAGCATGTGCACCACCTGCCCCATCATTGCCCACTGTGCCTGGGTTGTTGCTGCCTCCACCCCTCAAACTCCAGTGCCAGCACATGCAGAACCTTCTGCTGCACCACAAGCCGCTCTAATATGTCAAAGGTGGAGATCCACCTGGTGGAGACATCTTGCACCAGGCGGTGTTCCTGGGTTTTCATTTCCACTTGCTGTTTCCACATGAGCTAACTTTTGACCCTCCTGTGGAAGTGCCCACTGATCTTTCTCCCAGGTTAGAGGCAGGGAGGGCTGTCCCAATATCCAGAAGCTGCCACTCTAGCCCCAGGACCCACCGTCATGGGTCTTGGGCCCTCATTCCTTGCACAGCGAGCCTTTTTCCGAACACCCGAACCGAACACAATCAAACCAAACGGCCGAACCCGAACGTGGCGACCAAACTGAACGGCCGAACCCGAACCACGATCTGTTCACCCATCCCTATACAATAGAATAGAATACAAATGATACCTTTGCCCCAGTTGGGGTTATGCTGTAAAAAACAAAGAGGATGGGAAGGAACAAAAAGAGATTGTTGTTTTTAAATCCCCTATCCAGCAAATTGTCTGAGCACTGTTCGAACAAGCCATGTGACATTTCAAAAAGAAAAGTGAGCAAAGCATCCCAAAATGGATCAGAAACAGAACCGTTAATTTCAGGTGTAGCTTGTTTTAGAGAATTCAGCAGCCAGATCATGCCCTGATAAAGAAACTGACATTTAGTGGAAATATTTGTTCACAGATTTGTCCAGATTCCCAAACTGATTCTCTTTATTTCCCGATCAGTGACCAAGGTAACACAACCATATGTCTCAGTTTGATTTCTCATGTTCCAGTTTTTAATCGGCTGGCCCAGCATTCAACATTTTTTTTTAGAATGCAGAAACATCCCATTGTTGTTTTGCCACTGTTCCGCCCTCTACACAAAAATGGCTGATTCAACATTCACTGTTCCTCCTCCCCTGTATGTTGTGTCTGCAGTAGATGATCCAAATGCCATTAACACAAATGGAGAGTACAGCCTGGCATCTGCAAAACATTTAAAAATGTGTCTGTTTAATGTATCTTGGCAATGCTGGTGTTCAGGAGCAAGCCAAATGCTGGTGCAGGTGTAGTCAAGGATATATTCCATGAAACCTCTTTCCTCAGGGAATTTAACTTGGAGATGAGGAGCTAGGGCAGTGCTTAGTCGCTCTCCTTTATTTCCATTTACCTCTCTCTGTCTACTCCTTTCCCTTGTTTACTTCAGTTGTCTCCTCCTTTCAGGCTTCTCTTCTTATTCTGACACCAGATGGAGAGGTTGGTCTCTCAATAAAAATATGCTCAGAAGGAGGAGGTTACAGGAAAGGTGTGACTTGGTTTTTGGTCAACTGCATTTAGAAATAGCTTCTCTTTCATGGACACTTAAATCTCTAACAAAATTGTTGCTATTTGGACTGGATAAGGCACGATGTCACTACTGGCCCTGTTTTCTGGTGAGTCTGTTTTTGTTTCTGTTTGGAAAAAACAGATGTGTCGCACCAATCAGGCACTAATTTACTCTGGGCCTTCTGCTTTAAAATATGTCTGTCGGTCTGTATGTCGATATAGACAAATCAATTAGCTGTTCAGATTTTTCACTTGTCATAACCACGTGGTACCAGTTACAGATCCCTGATTGTCAAGTCAAAATAGGACAGAATAGGACTCCAGCTGGCAATAGATGACAAGTGCTTTCAGATGTACAAAAAAACCCTCCCTACACCCAGTGGGAAGCTGATGGTGGAGGACAGTTCAGTGTAGGGGAGTAGTGCAGGCACATTTGTTTTTGCTTTCATTTTCATTTACAAAAAAACCCTTCATTTTCAAGGGTTTTCTTAACAAAAATGTTCATTTTAATTTTTCAGGTTTTCTGTTTTTATTAATAATAATAATTACAAAAATTTAAAAACACTGCATGTGCAAAATGGCCAAAGAACCATTCTGCGCATATGAAGCCCTTTTCCAAAATGGCACCACCGAGATTGGAACCATTTTGGAAATGGGCAAGATGGCTGCCACACATGCGCAGAACAACTGTTCTTTTCAAAAATAGAAAAACACTGCTGGTGCCATTTTGGGAAAGGGCATGCAGGCACAGAATGGCTATGGTGGCCATTTTGCACATGCACAGTGATTTATTTATTTTTAACCTTCCCAACATTCCACAGGCCAGCCACAGTGCCACACAGCTGACTTGCACATGCGTGAAAGGACACAGGACTGCAATGATCTGTGTGTTTTCACGCATTTGCAGAGCTCCAGCCACAGAGGGAGGGAAAGCGCGGGGGAGGTCTCAGATGTGCCTGACTGGGATGGGAACAGCTGAGCTGCAGTATTTATTTGATGGGTTTGTGCCCTGGTGCCCCTGGAGAAAGGTCACCCCTGTTGATTCATATCTCTGCTGCAGCCACAATTTCTCCTTCATTTATAGTTCCCTTCTCAGGCAGAAGTTAAGTGCATCTGCTTACTACACAGGTGATTATGGTAAAAAAACAAAAAGAAAAAAAACCAAGTGATTATGGTCAGGGGAATATTTGTCCTAGATTTATTAGTTTATTTATTATTATTATTATTATTATTATTAGTAGTAGTAGTAGTAGTAGTAGTGTATGCAAGAGAAAAAATCACAAAGAAATACAAAATAATATTTTTTTAAAATTAAATATTACACAAAATTAAAAACCAAATAACATACATTGGGAGTACTATACTGTTTTGGAAAGTGATTTGGCTGTCTGTGGAATATGGCTCCTGATTTAGGATTGGTTATATGATCTGTTTTGCTCTCAGGTACAGCCCTCATAAGGGGATCAAGCTACCTGGAGCTCATGAAAGCTACCAAGCTGTGCTGCCAGAAGAATCCACCTCTCAGCTTTCTCCACCCTATACTCCCCCACCACCTGGGCACTGCCTCCCTGTACAAACATTCCTCCCAGGTGACAGGAGAGAGGGGAGAGCAGCCAAGAGCCTCTGCCCCAGCCTAGAGAACATAATCAGCAGCAGCAGCAGTGGAGGGAGTATTCACATCAGGGGTATGAAGAAGGCAGATAATTCATTTTCATTTTAGTTTTCATTTTCATTTCCAAGAACCCAATGGTTTGGGGGTGTTTTCATAAAGGACTCTACCATTTATTTTTTTTCTTCATTTTATATTATTAAAATCATAATTAAAAAATCACTGCGCATGTGGGAAATGGCCATCAGGGCCATTAGCGCATGCTCAGCCCTTTCCAAAATGGTGCTGGCAACCACTAAAAGAAGTGAAGGCCCTTACAAATTCCGTCATGGTCCAAAATGCATGGAAATTGTAAGTTAAGGCTCTTGCCTTAATTTCCATGCCATGTAAGCAGTAAAGATGTTGGACAGGCTTACATATTGTGCTCACAACTTAGGCTCCATGCAGCCACACTTTCCTTGGTCTTTCAGCCCCAATCCTGTTCCTCAGGTTGGGGGAAGCACTGAAGCTGGGGACAATGGTATATACATTTTTAATAAGAATTTAACACGGATGTGCAGAAGGGACCTCTTTGTTTTCATTTTCCCTTTCATTTTCATTTTTAAAAGTTAATTTATTTTTGTTTCCCCTTTTGTTTTCTTTTCCAAAAAAGCACCGATTTCCTTTTTTGTTTCCATTTAAAACTCATTTGTTTTCATTTTGCGTTAGTTTCCCATTGAAATGGGAATAAATGGTAATCACTTGGCAGGGCTTCCATGACTTTAAATAGCAGTTTTACTGTCCTATGATACTTTCCCTTCCTTCAAACTTGCACAGACTGCCCCAGGGGGACAGAAATATCAGAGACAGACTGGCACACAGCAGGTGGGCAGAGGACAGAGTAGACACTGGCAGGCAGTGGGTTCCACACATTCAAGGCACTAGCATAGGAGGAGACAGTGGTGCCCCAAGTCTGACAAGGCTTCAAGTGGCACATAATGACCCCAGGAGGCTGAATATCAGACAGGGACTGGTAAAGGAAACATGCTGTCCAAAGTATGTTGGACTTCAACTTGCAGTGAATGCCTCAGGGAGGGAGAAGATATGAGACACACACACACACAATCATCACACTGACTGGCAGCAGCAGTGCAGGAAGACAAAGGACATAGGAGCATCAGGCACTGACGTTGGCATAGGCAGGCAGCCCAAAGTCTGGCAGGGCATCAGCTTTCAGAGATCACCCCAGGGGAGCAGGAGACATGTGAGAGAGAAAGGGCAGCAGCAGCAAGAGGTGGGTGAAAATGCAGCAGGCAGTTGGGGTGTGCAGAAGGACCTCATTCATTTTCATTTCTCTTTTGTTTTTGTTTTTAAAAGTTCATTCATTTTCATTTGTTTCCTAATTCATTTGTTTTCATTTCTTAGTTACTAAAATGAATGGGGCTTCATTCATTTTAGTAACTAAACAAAACAAAAATGAAATGCACACTCAGAGAATTTAAAATTGGATACATCTTGAAATTAATAAAATGAAATGCCCATTGGAAGGAATGCCAATTTGCAAATAAACCCTGTCATTTGGTGATCCCATTAAATAGCTCTGAAAGAATACAACAGAGCTGCATCTTTCAGAGGTGGGGGGCAAGAGAGTGTGGAATAATGAGGAAGGCACTGGAGAGAGTGTATGGAATGCGTGGAATGACAGGAAAGAACAGGGATAGGGTGCAGCAGGAAGGAACGGAGTGGAATGGCAGGATGAATGCCATGACAAACTGGTAGAATGACAAGGTTCTGAGTGATATAATTGATTCAGAAAAGTTGTAGGATACCATGGGGAGCACTCTTATCATTTCAGCCAGTTCCCATAGCTGTCTCCCTATCTTTCCACTCCCTATAGCCCCCACCCTGTTATTACACCTTGTCTCTAGTTTATTTTTTTCTTATTCCACACCCCTCCCTTAGTCCTGTTCCCTATCAGAGGTACAGCTCATTGTATTTTCCAGAACTCTTGGGTTCTCTCTGAAAGGGGAGTGGGGGCTAATGGGCTAGAGGAGGGAGGGGCTGTACTTCTCCCAGCACCTCTCTACCATTTGCCGATACATACCCCCGCCCATACCCCCCACCTCTCCCCCCGCCCATCCTTGTCTGCTCCCCAGTCTCATCTATGCACAAACATTGCTCTTTTCTCTGCACTATCCTCCAAAAACACTCCCCCAACACCTGGCTTCCCCCTCNAAAATTAAATATTACACAAAATTAAAAACCAAATAACATACATTGGGAGTACTATACTGTTTTGGAAAGTGATTTGGCTGTCTGTGGAATATGGCTCCTGATTTAGGATTGGTTATATGATCTGTTTTGCTCTCAGGTACAGCCCTCATAAGGGGATCAAGCTACCTGGAGCTCATGAAAGCTACCAAGCTGTGCTGCCAGAAGAATCCACCTCTCAGCTTTCTCCACCCTATACTCCCCCACCACCTGGGCACTGCCTCCCTGTACAAACATTCCTCCCAGGTGACAGGAGAGAGGGGAGAGCAGCCAAGAGCCTCTGCCCCAGCCTAGAGAACATAATCAGCAGCAGCAGCAGTGGAGGGAGTATTCACATCAGGGGTATTAAGAAGGCAGATAATTCATTTTCATTTTAGTTTTCATTTTCATTTCCAAGAACCCAATGGTTTGGGGGTGTTTTCATAAAGGACTCTACCATTTATTTTTTTTCTTCATTTTATATTATTAAAATCATAATTAAAAAATCACTGCGCATGTGGGAAATGGCCATCAGGGCCATTAGCGCATGCTCAGCCCTTTCCAAAATGGTGCTGGCAACCACTAAAAGAAGTGAAGGCCCTTACAAATTCCATCATGGTCCAAAATGCATGGAAATTGTAAGTTAAGGCTCTTGCCTTAATTTCCATGCCATGAAAGCAGTAAAGATGTTGGACAGGCTTACATATTGTGCTCACAACTTAGGCTCCATGCAGCCACACTTTCCTTGGTCTTTCAGCCCCAATCCTATTCCTCAGGTTGGGGGAAGCACTGAAGCTGGGGACAATGGTATATACATTTTTAATAAGAATTTAACAAGGATGTGCAGAAGGGACCTCTTTGTTTTCATTTTCCCTTTCATTTTCATTTTTAAAAGTTAATTTATTTTTGTTTCCCCTTTTGTTTTCTTTTCCAAAAAAGCACCGATTTCCTTTTTTGTTTCCATTTAAAACTCATTTGTTTTCATTTTGCGTTAGTTTCCCATTGAAATGGGAATAAATGGTAATCACTTGGCAGGGCTTCCATGACTTTAAATAGCAGTTTTACTGTCCTATGATACTTTCCCTTCCTTCAAACTTGCACAGACTGCCCCAGGGGGACAGAAATATCAGAGACAGACTGGCACACAGCAGGTGGGCAGAGGACAGAGTAGACACTGGCAGGCAGTGGGTTCCACACATTCAAGGCACTAGCATAGGAGGAGACAGTGGTGCCCCAAGTCTGACAAGGCTTCAAGTGGCACATAATGACCCCAGGAGGCTGAATATCAGACAGGGACTGGTAAAGGAAACATGCTGTCCAAAGTATGTTGGACTTCAACTTGCAGTGAATGCCTCAGGGAGGGAGAAGATATGAGACACACACACACACAATCATCACACTGACTGGCAGCAGCAGTGCAGGAAGACAAAGGACATAGGAGCATCAGGCACTGACGTTGGCATAGGCAGGCAGCCCAAAGTCTGGCAGGGCATCAGCTTTCAGAGATCACCCCAGGGGAGCAGGAGACATGTGAGAGAGAAAGGGCAGCAGCAGCAAGAGGTGGGTGAAAATGCAGCAGGCAGTTGGGGTGTGCAGAAGGACCTCATTCATTTTCATTTCTCTTTTGTTTTTGTTTTTAAAAGTTCATTCATTTTCATTTGTTTCCTAATTCATTTGTTTTCATTTCTTAGTTACTAAAATGAATGGGGCTTCATTCATTTTAGTAACTAAACAAAACAAAAATGAAATGCACACTCAGAGAATTTAAAATTGGATACATCTTGAAATTAATAAAATGAAATGCCCATTGGAAGGAATGCCAATTTGCAAATAAACCCTGTCATTTGGTGATCCCATTAAATAGCTCTGAAAGAATACAACAGAGCTGCATCTTTCAGAGGTGGGGGGCAAGAGAGTGTGGAATAATGAGGAAGGCACTGGAGAGAGTGTATGGAATGCGTGGAATGACAGGAAAGAACAGGGATAGGGTGCAGCAGGAAGGAACGGAGTGGAATGGCAGGATGAATGCCATGACAAACTGGTAGAATGACAAGGTTCTGAGTGATATAATTGATTCAGAAAAGTTGTAGGATACCATGGGGAGCACTCTTATCATTTCAGCCAGTTCCCATAGCTGTCTCCCTATCTTTCCACTCCCTATAGCCCCCACCCTGTTATTACACCTTGTCTCTAGTTTATTTTTTTCTTATTCCACACCCCTCCCTTAGTCCTGTTCCCTATCAGAGGTACAGCTCATTGTATTTTCCAGAACTCTTGGGTTCTCTCTGAAAGGGGAGTGGGGGCTAATGGGCTAGAGGAGGGAGGGGCTGTACTTCTCCCAGCACCTCTCTACCATTTGCCGATACATACCCCCGCCCATACCCCCCACCTCTCCCCCCGCCCATCCTTGTCTGCTCCCCAGTCTCATCTATGCACAAACATTGCTCTTTTCTCTGCACTATCCTCCAAAAACACTCCCCCAACACCTGGCTTCCCCCTCCCATTGAAAATACTTCTCCCCAAACTTGTCTGTGTGTATACATTCTGCATCCATCAACTTGGTTTCCTCCAAACCTCCCAGTACTAAGCTGTTCTATTCTTCCCAACTCAAATGAAAGGATATAGGGAAAGGAGGTGATGGGGGGGGGCAGAAAGATGCCCCTCACTCACTCCTGACCTCAGCTTCAGTGTTACCCCAACCTGCAGAGGAAGAGGATTGGGGCTGAAAGACCAAGGTGCCAAAGTATGGGTGCATGGAGTCAAAGGGCATTTTCAGAGAAGACACTCCCCACCCACCTCACACCCACTATACATGTTACAGGGCATCCATAGGGCAACATTGCAGCCCTGCAACATGTGTAGTGTATGGGTGGTGTGTGGGGACTGGGGAGTGTCTTCTCTGAAAACGCTTTAAGTTGTAAGCAAACACAATGGCCCTTTTTACATTGGTGACACCCACACATCAACACCCAGAAATCTGGGTGTTCATGCATAGGTGCTGCCTGTGTAATCCCATGGGTGTGGGTGCATGCACTCCTGCACACATGCAGTCCCACGTATCCCCACACACTGATGCATCGGTGAAAACGGAGGTGATTTCATGCATGGAGATAAATGGGGGTGGGTTTATATGCGTGTGTGCCCATCTACATCCTCCCCCCATGTAGCACACACAGGGTGATTTCAGATGTGACGGGTAGCCGGTTTCACCACGGGCCGTAGGGTGGTTAGGAACATGATCGGGGGTGAAGGGGCGCACTAAAAGACGTATGCTCCATTGACCCGGCCGTAGGGACCGCCAAACCATGGCCCNCCCCAATCCTGTTCCTCAGGTTGGGGGAAGCACTGAAGCTGGGGACAATGGTATATACATTTTTAATAAGAATTTAACACGGATGTGCAGAAGGGACCTCTTTGTTTTCATTTTCCCTTTCATTTTCATTTTTAAAAGTTAATTTATTTTTGTTTCCCCTTTTGTTTTCTTTTCCAAAAAAGCACCGATTTCCTTTTTTGTTTCCATTTAAAACTCATTTGTTTTCATTTTGCGTTAGTTTCCCATTGAAATGGGAATAAATGGTAATCACTTGGCAGGGCTTCCATGACTTTAAATAGCAGTTTTACTGTCCTATGATACTTTCCCTTCCTTCAAACTTGCACAGACTGCCCCAGGGGGACAGAAATATCAGAGACAGACTGGCACACAGCAGGTGGGCAGAGGACAGAGTAGACACTGGCAGGCAGTGGGTTCCACACATTCAAGGCACTAGCATAGGAGGAGACAGTGGTGCCCCAAGTCTGACAAGGCTTCAAGTGGCACATAATGACCCCAGGAGGCTGAATATCAGACAGGGACTGGTAAAGGAAACATGCTGTCCAAAGTATGTTGGACTTCAACTTGCAGTGAATGCCTCAGGGAGGGAGAAGATATGAGACACACACACACACAATCATCACACTGACTGGCAGCAGCAGTGCAGGAAGACAAAGGACATAGGAGCATCAGGCACTGACGTTGGCATAGGCAGGCAGCCCAAAGTCTGGCAGGGCATCAGCTTTCAGAGATCACCCCAGGGGAGCAGGAGACATGTGAGAGAGAAAGGGCAGCAGCAGCAAGAGGTGGGTGAAAATGCAGCAGGCAGTTGGGGTGTGCAGAAGGACCTCATTCATTTTCATTTCTCTTTTGTTTTTGTTTTTAAAAGTTCATTCATTTTCATTTGTTTCCTAATTCATTTGTTTTCATTTCCTAGTTACTAAAATGAATGGGGCTTCATTCATTTTAGTAACTAAACAAAACAAAAATGAAATGCACACTCAGAGAATTTAAAATTGGATACATCTTGAAATTAATAAAATGAAATGCCCATTGGAAGGAATGCCAATTTGCAAATAAACCCTGTCATTTGGTGATCCCATTAAATAGCTCTGAAAGAATACAACAGAGCTGCATCTTTCAGAGGTGGGGGGCAAGAGAGTGTGGAATAATGAGGAAGGCACTGGAGAGAGTGTATGGAATGCGTGGAATGACAGGAAAGAACAGGGATAGGGTGCAGCAGGAAGGAACTGAGTGGAATGGCAGGATGAATGCCATGACAAACTGGTAGAATGACAAGGTTCTGAGTGATATAATTGATTCAGAAAAGTTGTAGGATACCATGGGGAGCACTCTTATCATTTCAGCCAGTTCCCATAGCTGTCTCCCTATCTTTCCACTCCCTATAGCCCCCACCCTGTTATTACACCTTGTCTCTAGTTTATTTTTTTCTTATTCCACACCCCTCCCTTAGTCCTGTTCCCTATCAGAGGTACAGCTCATTGTATTTTCCAGAACTCTTGGGTTCTCTCTGAAAGGGGAGTGGGGGCTAATGGGCTAGAGGAGGGAGGGGCTGTACTTCTCCCAGCACCTCTCTACCATTTGCCGATACATACCCCCGCCCATACCCCCCACCTCTCCCCCCGCCCATCCTTGTCTGCTCCCCAGTCTCATCTATGCACAAACATTGCTCTTTTCTCTGCACTATCCTCCAAAAACACTCCCCCAACACCTGGCTTCCCCCTCCCATTGAAAATACTTCTCCCCAAACTTGTCTGTGTGTATACATTCTGCATCCATCAACTTGGTTTCCTCCAAACCTCCCAGTACTAAGCTGTTCTATTCTTCCCAACTCAAATGAAAGGATATAGGGAAAGGAGGTGATGGGGGGGGGCAGAAAGATGCCCCTCACTCACTCCTGACCTCAGCTTCAGTGTTACCCCAACCTGCAGAGGAAGAGGATTGGGGCTGAAAGACCAAGGTGCCAAAGTATGGGTGCATGGAGTCAAAGGGCATTTTCAGAGAAGACACTCCCCACCCACCTCACACCCACTATACATGTTACAGGGCATCCATAGGGCAACATTGCAGCCCTGCAACATGTGTAGTGTATGGGTGGTGTGTGGGGACTGGGGAGTGTCTTCTCTGAAAACGCTTTAAGTTGTAAGCAAACACAATGGCCCTTTTTACATTGGTGACACCCACACATCAACACCCAGAAATCTGGGTGTTCATGCATAGGTGCTGCCTGTGTAATCCCATGGGTGTGGGTGCATGCACTCCTGCACACATGCAGTCCCACGTATCCCCACACACTGATGCATCGGTGAAAACAGAGGTGATTTCATGCATGGAGATAAATGGGGGTGGGTTTATATGCGTGTGTGCCCATCTACATCCTCCCCCCATGTAGCACACACAGGGTGATTTCAGAAGTGACGGGTAGCCGGTTTCACCACGGGCCGTAGGGTGGTTAGGAACATGATCGGGGGTGAAGGGGCGCACTAAAAGACGTATGCTCCATTGACCCGGCCGTAGGGACCGCCAAACCATGGCCCGTCATGAAACTGGCTGCCCATCATGTCTAAAGCGGCACCCCCCCCCAGGAGGGGGCAGGACTATGCGGCGCAATGTGCTGCTGCACAACTGCACCCCCTGTGTTCCCCAGTGGCCTTCCCCCCTCCCAACGCTGCAACCACAGGCGGGGGTGGAATCCATTGACCGCGGTGAACGGTAAGTAAACAGAAGTTGGCCATGGTGGCCTTTCACCACACTTCTCGACCTCCTCGCATCCGTAGGTCCAGAAGCATGGTGAATGCAAACACGGGCCACATTTGACTGTGGTGCACATTTGGTGGCGAGCCAACAGACATTCACCACAGTCAAACACGGCCCGTGTTTGACTGTGGTTTAGGCGTGGTGAATTTCAGACTCGTAACATCTGAAATCACCCACAGACTGCGGTGCACATAGACCCACACCCCTCCACGTGCTGCGGCCCATGTAAAAAGGGCCAATGCATGAGACTGTTCAACACCTTTAGTGTTTACATGACACAGACATTGAGGTGGGAACCTTAACTTACAATTTCCATTCTTTTTGGATCATGGTTGAATATGTAAAGGGCTATAACATTTTATTAAACCAAAGGTTTTTCAAGTCTATACTTTTCCTGCATTTTGAAAAGGGAATGTCCTTATTTAAAATTAGAGTTGAAGGACTCACTAAAGTTTTAGGCATTTCTTTCTAATAGGTGGCATGGACACCAAAATAAAAAAATAAAAAAAACTTTTCTGTTGAGCTCTTCAATCTTGTTAGACAAATTGGTGTTTGTGCGTGTAATACTGGCAAAGGAAGCTCATGAATGTCCATATGAACATGCCTTTTAATAAGTCTGAACTGCAATAAAAAAGAGCCAAATATACTGCTTTCTTTAAAAACAGCATTATTTTTAACTTTTAGAAATGTCACAGGGAAGGGGAAAAAACAGTATACCCTGCCTGAACTAATTTTTACTATTGCCTAACTTACTTTGTGTGCGCCATCACAACAGTAGGAAATTCTAAAAGATAAACCAACCAAAAAATACTGTGTTCACAAGGAGAAATAGGGTTGAGCCACCTGAACAAAATAAAGGGTAGGCAGAGACAGGAGGCCCAAGAGCAAATTCCAGCTGAGGAAAGCATGGCTCTTACTAAGCTTGGGAAGAGATTCCAGGAGCTTTCCTTTTTACTCACTGGGTAAAGATTCTAGGATTATTTCCCTATGCATTTGTATTTAGTGTATCTGTAGCCAGATTTCCAGTAATCACTGCAGAGGATGCTAAGGTGACTTGTGTAACTAGCAAGATCACCAGTAGGGATGGGCGAACGTGGTTCGGAATTTCGGAGTTCGGCCCGAACATGGCCTGTTCAGATGACCAAACCTGAACCGGAACACAAATCTGAACATGAACCGACCGAACTGAACTAAATTCTGAACACTGAAATGACCGAACACTTTGGTCAGTTCGGAAAAAGCATCTGAAATAAGCAGATTTCTCTGATTTTCAAACCACTGTAACCTTTTTAAGTTTTGTCCAATTTACACATATTTTGGAAAGATTGTACCCCTCAAGCATGCAATCCTCTATGCAGAATTTCACAGAAATAAGAAAAATGATGCCAATTTTATAAGCAAAAGAATGTTCATACATTAAAAAGAAACATGCAATCGGGCCTTAGCTATGCAGCCTCTCCCATGACTATATAATACAGGTGAGATTATCCCTATTTCCACTTCAGAAACAAAGAAGAAAGCAGAGTTTAGTAAAGACTGCTTTCTGATGTTACATGGGAGGGGCAACTTGTGCAATTGTGATAGTAACTCTGTAATTATGGGAATTAACGTCTGTGACAATGCAAAAATCCTCTTTTATCACCCAAGAACACTTGTGCATTACCGGGTCCCCAAATGTCCACATGATAAAACAGGATTAGTGTATTCTCACAGGTGGTAATACCCCAAATTATAGAGCTGCGATTGTGTAAGTTCTCCATTCTCCACTGTAACTTTGAAAAGCGACCCAAGTGAGTTGAGCTATAGTAGACCCAATTGTCTTGATGAGGGATAACATCTCTTTCAACTGAAAGATTGTTGTATGTCTAAAAATATTAATTCATTGCATGCCCACTGTGGGGAAATTTCAGCCTAAATGTAGTTTTGGTTTCAATTTCCATAAGAAGACCTTTCACCCAGAACTGGACTGAGATATCAGTTCATTTCAAACAGATACTGAGCAGAAATAGAATAATGGACCCCAACTCAGCAAAGAATGTAAACATGTTAATTCATCTCACTGAAGTCAAAGTAAACAACATGTGACAAAGTTTTGTTTTAAAAGGATGGGCTGCTAAAAAGATATCTTGAGCTTTATTTCAACAGGTGTCATAGGGAATGATTCATCACCTGATTCAGTCTAACAGGAAGACTGCTGTTGATGTAGGTTAGTTTCTGGATCAGGCCGAAGATGTGTATTTATTTATATTTTCCTGAATCTATCCACTCCTCCAAAATGTTCTAGCATTTGAACTTAATATACATAAGAGTCCAGCAATTAGAAATTTTCTTTTTGAATTTCAGTCATTGAATACTTCTGTTATATTATTCTTTAAACACATGGTGGTGAGTCCCTCATATATCTTCCTGATTGCTCCCTAATAAAATACAAGGCCAATATAATGGCATGTACTGACAGTGACCAAATGACCAAGACAGAGATGATTCTATGAAGTCTGATTTAAATCAACTCTGTTAGGAAAAGTCCTCTTTTTGCCCTTTTAAAATAGAAAACCCATTTACAAAAGTTTTATACAACACAAACACTAGTGACATGCAGCATTAAGAAAAGTAATGACATCAGCCCTGAGGCAAAAAGCTATACCCTATGCGTGCCTTAAAGCTAGAACTGATATTAAATCCACAGAAGTGAAAGTTAAAGCTATTTCAGTAACCTTGTACTGAGTGAATGTTTAATCTGTCAACACACACGATAAAGAGCAAGAGAAATATCTAGACTGGTGCCTTCAATAAACAACAAACCTGCTAGCAGATTTCGTTTTTATTCCTATTGTAAAAGCAAAAATTAATTCTAATCTTGAAAACAAATAAGGATATCAATACGGGCATAACATTGGTTTATCCTTGAGACACAGTTCAGTATCTTTATATTGCACTGGTATATTTCATTGTTTTACCAGTCCCATTAAGTTCAATCTTGCACTTTTAAAAAAAAACACAGATTATTTGGACCTGCTTTCAGGCGCCGAAATCAACCTTCCAATATCTTACAGCACATTGAGATAATATCCTAAGTTCCTCATAATAACAGTTTGACTTATTTCTTTAGCAGCCTAAAATTCCAAACTGACAAGAATTAGAGCTATTTGATACAGGCCACTGGTCATATAGTCAGGTGCCCACTGGGCAGATTGTTATTTTTAGTAGTCTGACCTAATTTCTTTGTGATCCTGAGATAGCATAAAGCCTTATGTAGGTCCTATCATACAGAAACAACAGCAGGAAAGACAAGCTATTCATAATAGCTGCATTCACTGATCTCTATTTAGACTGTAATGCACAGCTGTCCATACCAGAGAGCCATTATATAACATCAGGCAAAATTGGAAGAGGGGAGGGGGAAACACCTTAAAACTCAGTATTATGAAGAATGTCCCTGGTTACCAAGAAGGGGGTTTCTGAAAGGGGTGGACTTTCATATAGTACTAGAGGTGGGACCCCGGGCCCATTACCGGCTACTGGATTTACCGGTTACCGGTTCTCTGAAAACCGGATTCCCGGATTAAATCCGGTATGCCGGTACCGGATTTATTTCATTGATTTCAATGGGGCGCTGTGTCCCCATTGAAATCAATGAATTCCTTCCCCCTCCCCCTCCCAGGCTGCGCGGGTGGAAGGGGGGACACCCCCCACCCACCCTGCCCAGCCTGGATTTTTGTTTAAAAAAAGACTNGGTGCTAGGGGGTGGGCTCGCCTCAGTCTTTTTTTAAACAAAAATCCAGGCTGGGCAGGGTGGGTGGGGGGTGTTCCCCCTTCCATCCACGCAGCCTGGACTCAGGGAGGTTTTTTTAAAAAAACTTTTTAAGGCTTTAAGTTTTTACATTGCAGCCATTTTTAAATGGCTGCAATGTAAAAAAATCCGGTACCCGGAATCCGGTACCAGTACCGGATTTACCGGGTCGAATCCGATAATGCCGGTACGCCCAGTACCAGCATTATCGGATACCGGATTTACCGGTTTTCCCGCCCCTATATAGTACCATAAGAAACCTGATTATCTCTCAGGAACAAAAAAGAAAAGCAATTCAGAGAATGTATCAGATTTTTATTGCCAATCCTACACTTCATTTACCCTCCCTTTTCTAGAAACTAACTTGAGGATTGCAACAAATATGAAAGTAAAAATATAGAGAAGAAGAAAATACTGAGTCACTAGGTCAGCTTCTGCTTCAGTGGAATTACTCTTAATCTGAACTGATGTAAGTGAGAGCAGAGGAAGTGCACTGTATAGTCAGCATTGCATTTTCGGTATTAATTTGCTGTAGCCATGCATAGACAGCTTTCCCTAGGGAACTGCACTCTGTCATTTGAGACATTTCCTGCTCTGAAGTGCATTCAAATAGTGTCCATTTAAGTCTGCAGAGACTGTATATATACCTAAGAGTTTAATGGGCCTCTCCTCACCCCTTAAATGGGACCTGGAGGGGTGTGCAGGATTGCTCATGCTCCTTCGTGTAAGGGAGGTGCCAGAGAGTGGTGATTACTAATTGCTTGTCATCCTCCCAGGACCTCCCCTGTGGAGTCCCAAAGGGTTCTATTCTGTCTCCCTTCTTGTTCAATGTGTATCTGAGGCTGCTGGACGAGGACATTTGGAGGTTAGGGGTAAAGTGCCATCAGTATGTTGAGAACACCCAGCTCTGCCTCTCTTTTTCATCTGACCCAGGCCCTGCAGTCTCCATGACCACCCAATGTCTGGCTGCTGTTGGGAACTGGATAAGGATGAGCCAATAGAAGATGAATCCAGACAAGACTGAAGTGATGATGATTGGCTGGCTTTGTGATCTTGAGGGGATTGGGACTCCTGTTATTGATGGAATTCAGCCCCCTCTGGTCAGTCAATTACATAGCCTTGGACTGCTTCTGGACCCCTTGCTACACCTGGACTGTGAAGAGCATTCTTCATCAGCTCAATCTGCTGAGGAGGCTGCAGCCTTTTCTTTCTGATTTGAATCTGGCTACCGTCATCCATGCTTTCATCACCGCAAGGCTAGATTATTGCAACGCGCTCTACATGGGTCTGCCCTTGATGACTGTTCAGAAGCTGTAGCTAGTGCAGAATGTGGCAGCTCACCTCCTTTGGGGGCATGAAGTCGGGAGCACATTACATCATAATTTTGGTTAGTGGCAGCATCTGCACTGCACTAAAATCTGCACTGACTCCCTATAGCTTTTTCCAGGCACTATTCAGTGTGCTGATTTTGACCTTTAAAGGCCTAAACAGTATGGACTCCAGATGTCTGAAAGACCACCTGTCCTTTCATGCTCCATAGCTGCCCTGCCATTGGCCGGGAGTACATCCCTGTCCATACTATCCATTATCTTTGTTCATACAATAAGAGCTTTCAGGGAGGCATTCTTAGTTCCATTGGTACCCATTGCTAAGGAACTCCCTTCCCCCAGAGTTTTATTTGTGTTCGGGATGGATGTCTTCTGGAGGCAGTGTAAAACCTTTCCTTTTTTAAAAGGCATTTGGTGGGTGAGGCTAGAGGTGTGGGGGTTGGATATGGGAAATGAGGAGTTGTTACTTGGGGTGTTGTGGGGCTTAGGGTTTCTTATTGGTTTAAATGTTTTTT
>QEPC01013298.1:617017-644681 GCA_003113815.1 Sphenodon punctatus | reverse complement strand
TGTAGACCTCGGTCAGCTTGGCCCTAACCTCTGTGCGCCTCAGCATAGCTCCACCTCCTCCCTGATGTGTGGATATGGTGGCCTATGAGACCACCATGCCCACCCAGAACTGCTCCAGCCACCGACCGGGCTTAGGTGGAGCTGGCCATCAGACATAAAGACCAACTCTACCACAGTCTGGGGAAGCCTATCACAAACCGTGGCAGGGCTTAACCCAGGATGTGTGCTAGCAGGGAGCCCAGTGCACATCCCTGGTCAGCCCTGTCACGGTCCAGCGTTACTTCTGCTCCTGCCCTTGGTGAACATCTGGCAGGTGGGAGCAGACATGACACCACTGCCCGTGACCACGGGCAGTAGTGTCACATTTGAAAATACCCCCAGTCCTCCTCACATCTGTTTGGATATAAGTTGGGGGAGCAGACATCTTGATCATAATCATATCTGCATAGTAACTAACAATATTTCTGTGCAACCCTGATAGCCTAGCACTTTCTTCCCATGATCATCCTATCAGGGGGATGAAGTACAAACATAAAGTTTGTTTGGGATTGCTTAACTTAGGTCTAATTAATCATGCCTTAGCACTTTTGAAAGGACTTGGTGATCACTGAGGTATCTTCCATTCTTTGATTCTAAGTTCAAGACTGAACTATTAGCAATACTTAAATGTAAGCACTTCTGAACAGGGACTTTCTTTCTTTCTCTCTTTCTTTCTAACTTATGTGCTGCTCTTCCATGATGTTTCAGGGTGGCTTACAAGTAATAATAATAATTTAAATAAAAAATTCAAACATTAAAACCCCTCATTCCCTGCCCCATAACCTTTCCAAAAACCTCCCTACCCAACCCACAACCACACACAATCCCCAACCAAACCCAATCCCTATCCCCAACTGCCAAATGCCTTACCAAACAAAAATGTTTTGCACCGCCTCTGAAAGAGGCTCAAGCAATCCTCCAGGGAAAGGGAGTTCTATAACACTGGGGCAATGACTGAGAACGCCCCCCCCCTCCCCCCGCACCTCTATCTCACAGACAGGAGAAATAGATGGAACTCATAGGGTCACTCCCAGTTGACTGCATGGGCTGCAATGGATCATAGTCAGACAGGCTATCTTTCAGATGCATGGGGCACAGGAAATTTAGGGCTTTAAAGATCAAAACCAGCACCTTGAATTGTGCATGAAAAGCTATAGGTATCCAGCACAGACTCCGCAGAACTGGTTGTAACTTGTGCCAGCAACCCGTCCCAGAAAGTCGCTAGGCCACTACATTCTTCACCAACTGCAGCTTCTGAACAGTCACCAAGGGTAACCCCACTTAGAGCACATTGCAATAGTCTAGCCTCAAGGTGATAAAAAACATGGATGGTGGTGACAAGATCCAAGTCAGAAAGAAAGGACTTCAGGCTCCTTACCAGATGAAGTTGGTGAAAAGTGTTCCTGACCACAGACACAACCTGATCTTTAAAGCACATCATGGATTACAAAAGCCCTCCAAGACTGTGAACCTGAGTGACTAGAGGGGTCTAGGGATCGGTGAATGCGGTTCGGAAGTTCGGAGTTCGGACCGAACTCGACCAGTTTGGTCAACCGAACCGAACTCAATTTTTGAACCCAAACAAACCGAATTTCCAAACTCGGCTCTGTTCACCCATCCCTAAAATATAATATTCCATTTAGTTCAATGGGATTTGAATTTCCAAGCTTTGTTCAGAAGTTCGGAGTTCGGACTGAACTCGAATAGTTCGGGCAACCGAACCAAACTTCCGAACCTACCGAATTTCCGAACTGAACAGAACTGAATTTCTGAACTCGGTTCTGTTCACCCATCCCTAGAGAGGTCCGGACTCCATCAATAACAGTAGTCCCAATCCCCTCCAAAATTACAAGGCTGGTCCACCATCATCCCCTCATTCTTGTCAGCATTTAACCTCAATTGTCGCACCTTCATCTACTCCCCAACCACAGCCAAGCAATGGACAAACACTGAGACTGCAGGACCTGGGTCAGATGAAAAAGGGAGGTAAAGCTGAGTGTCATCAGCATATGGATGATACAGTTCACACCAAACTTCTGAATGAGCATGCCCAGCAGCCTCATATACACATTGAACAAGAATTCATGTTTGTGCCTAGTACAATCATGCCCTGATCCCTTATAGTGGGCCCTATGCACTTTCACAAACCAATAAAAAAAATTAAAAGTGCTGGTATGCAGGAAATTAATGAGCCTGAATTATAAGAGATACTATGCACAAGAAGTATTGCAGAAAGAATATGATTGGCCGGCAACATTTTGTGGTAAGAAAATCAGGTTACAATTTTATAAGCCATTTGAAACAATATGAAAGAGTGATTAATGATGTTCTAATAAATGGTCAATCCATTGTTACACATGGTTAGAGTTCAGCATGTCAATAGGTGACCTATAATCATCTACAATACCTCCCTCTGCTGTACTTGTAAGCTTCCATAATGCATAGTAGTCATATCGTTTATATGCTTGTAACCTACATTAATCATTTATTAACCCTCTGTAAATGATTTATGGAACAAAGCTTAATATAAAGTGTGACTGAAAATGAATTAGCAACGTGGAAAGTATTTGAACATTAGTGTTTTAAATGTCTTCTGCATATAGAAAACAAACTTATGGAGCTGCTTTTGTGGAGACCATTATTTTTAACTTCATGATTTAAACATTTTCTTTTTAAAATATCCTTATTAAAATTACACAAAGGCAATTCATACCTTGTGGTAGAGCTGATTAATATCTACCCTGAGCATGTTGCTCACCCAAAAGCTAAGTATTAATTAGGACTCCCGCGTAGTCCATCATGTGCTATTACCCAAACACCTCATGAAGATCTGAAAACAAGGTTACAGTTGTATAACACAAATAGCATGTACCACGTTCATTCATTCATTCATTCTTCTTCTTCTTCTTTTTTAAAAAAAATAAGAACCGCATGCATGTAGTTTAACAGGAACCCAGTTGTATGTTTTAAAACAGAAGAGGCAGACAGGCTCAAACAGGAAGCAGAGCAAAGCAAAAGGGTCAAAAATTATAGAACAGGGCAGGCAGGGTAGAGTCAGTTCATGGGCATCAGGAGAGGGCCAGGAAGGAAAGCAAGTCAGAAGGACAAACAGGAAAGGGAAACAGATGATCTAGCCAACTTCCTGTGGCTTCAAGACTGCCTTATATACAGGCAGTAATCCAGCCAGGAAGCTGGAGGCATGAAACAAGGTTGAAAACCTATGAGGAGGATATGGGATGTGTCTAAAGCAAAATATGAAAAGCATAAACAATACAACCAGGGTAAGAGCCAGACAGTGGCGATGGCACTAGTGAGCTGATCACAGCCCCAGGATTCCCAAGGTTGCTGGTTCAATGTCAGTTTCCTTACATACGCATAGTAAAGATTTTTTAATACAAAAATGGATATGTATCAGTTTTAGTGTAGAACATTGACTATACCAACATTGTCAATGGAAGAGCACTTCACACTTCTGTTAGTGGTTGATAGCATGAGCCTTTGCATGCCATCTTGATCTAGAAAGCCAAGATTCTATAGCTAGGCTATAATAGACAAATTTATACTCTGAGACTCAGATATCTGGAGGGGCAAGTAACCACCATCCGAATCCTCCTAGGATTACACTAGGGCTGAATCTTGAGTCGCCCTCGCAATTCTCACAAATCTTGGTTAGAACTGGCTTCTCACCGAGATTTGCAAAAATGGCTTGAAAATCAGCTAATACTCATTCTTGTGCGACCTTTGAGTGGCAGAAAACCAGCTATATTCATGTGCTAAAGGCTTATGCAACCTGCCCTGGTGGGGAACACAATTGAGGAGTGACATGTGGCTGCCAGGCCATGCCCCACTGCTGCTGTCACCCCATCCCCTTGCCATGATGAACAGCCATGGCTGTCTATTACAGACTCAAGCTGGGAAGAGTCAGGGCCGGGAACAAGCGTTCCTGCCCCGGTTTGCCCTCTGTGACCCAGTTGAGTGGCAGCTGGGAACAGACTGTGGGCCTGCTTTGATAAAGGCCCACATTTCTGGTCCAACTGCCACCCCCAGCCAGGTTTGTACTGGGCCCACATCCAGCTATGCCAGAACAAACGTTGTTGTGATGCTGGCCCAGCTGGACCAAATTGGGCCCTACTGGACCAGCGTCACATTTGTGAACTCCCATTGTAATAATTTTGCAGGAACACACTCACATTTTTTTGTTTCTTTTTAATATTTGATGTTAGCAGCCTCTCTAAAACATTATAGAGAGCACAGAAAAGTAAAGCTGGTGGGGGGGGGAAATGTGAAAGGAGAAAAAAGATGATTGCGGCAAAATACTGAACTGGGCAAGACAATGTTTTATATAACAATTAGCATTCTACTGCTCTGTGATAGATTATTTTAGGCACCCCACTTCCCAGCATCATCCCTGTCTGCTCTAGCAGCTTTGGTCTCCGACGTAGTTTTGAGGTCACCCAGGCTTATTGTCCTGGGGGATCTCAATATCCACGCTGAGGTCGAATTGCATGGAGCAAAGCAGGAATTCATAGCGGTTATGGCAACCATGGGGTATGCCAGGTGGTGGTAGGTGCAATGCCCGAGGGGGGGCATACCCTGTACTTGATATTTTGCATTGACTGTGAGGCAAAGGGTCCATTGATAGGGGGTATGGAGTGCACACCCTTTCCATGACTGGACCATTACCTCGTGCGCACCTCCACCCTGGCATGTCTACCTGACCATAGGGGTGCAGGGCCAGTTCAGATGGCCCACCCCTAAAGACTTATGGGTCTGATAATTTTCTGGAATGCTCTGGGGAGATATCTGGAGAGCTTGGTGGCCGCACTATCAATGACCTTGTGGCATTTTGGAATAGCTGGTTGACTGAGGTCATCGATCAGGTGGCTCCTAGGTGTCCGCTTCTGACAGTTCAGCACCGTAGGGCTCCGTGGTTTATGGAGGACCTGCAGTGGCTGAATACGGAGGGTTGGCGGTTGGAGTGCTGGTGGCATTGTACTCATGCCCAAGTCGAGTGGTTGCAGTATAGAGCATAGTTGAAAGCCTATACCGTGGCTATACAGGCAGAGAAGAAGGGGTTCCTTGCTTCCCTTATAGCATCTGCTCAGTCTCATCCGGTGGAACTGTTTTGGGTGGTGAGAGAATTGGTCAGTCCAGCCTCTCTTCATCTGGTTCTGGATTTCTCCACAGCCCACTGTGATATGTTTTTGGCGTTCTTTGCCCATAAAATCACTCACATTCAGCAGGACTCCACCTCTTTGGATACAGTGGCAGAGCCAGAGGTGGGGAATGCCCTATCTGGTCAGTGTTTATGGGAGAATTTACAACTGGTGATACCTGCCGATATGGCGGATGCCCTGGGGTCTGTTCGGGCCGCAACTTGTGAGTTAGATCTCTGCCTGTCCTGGCTGGTTCGAGCTGCCAAGGAAACTTTGGGGCCAGTGCTGGTGGGGCTTATCAATGCCTCCCTTTGTGAGGGGAGAGTGCAAGAGTGCCTGAAAGGGGCTGTGGTTCATCCTTTCCTCAAGAAAACATCTATTGACGTTGATGCCCGTGTGGGTTACCGACCTGTTTCTAAGTTTCCCTTTTTAAGAAGGTTATTGAATGGGCAGTGGGCCAGCAGCTACAGATGCATCTGGATTGCATTGGTTTCCTGGATCCTATGCAGTCCGGTTTTCTTTGGCACAGAGACAGCACTGGTGGCCTTGGTGGATGACTTCCTTGTAAAACTGGATAGTGGTCACCAGACCCTGCTGGTTCTACTAGATCTGTCAGTGGCTTTTGATACTGTGAACCATGAAATGCTGTTGCCTCACCTGCTAGGTTTGGCTGGGGTAGACAGAGCCATTTTACAGTGGTTCCATTCTTACCCTACAGGTAGATCCCAGCTGGTGGTACTTGGGGATTATATGTCTGCCCTAGAGGGGCCTCCCATGAGGGGTGCTGCAAGGTTCCATCTTGTCCCCTCTCTTGTTTATGAATCCACTGGAGGAGGTCGTGAGCAGTTGGAAGGTCCATTGTCATCAATACATGGAAGACACCCAGTTTTACTTGACCTTTTCATCGGACCCAGGTCCTGCTGCCTCCCTGCTGTCATCGTGTCTGGTAGCTGTGGCAGAATGGATGAGGTGAAGTCATTTGAAGCTCAATCCCGATAAGACGGAGGTGATGCTGGGGGGGGAGGGGTCTGAGGGAGGTGGCTGCCACCATTATTGGGGCTATCCATTCTCCATTGGTCCCATCTGTGTGGAGTCTGGGGGTGCTCCTATATCAGCAGATGCACCTGGATCTCCAGGTGTTGGCTGTGGCCATGAGTGCCTTTCGTCAGTTATATCTGGTAAGGTAGCTTCACCCATATGTCTCAGACTCCAATCTTGCCACTATCATCCATGCATTTTTCACCTCGAGGTGAGACTACTGTAATGTGCTCTACATGGGGCTGCCCTTGGTGATGGTTTGGAAGTTGCAACTCATGCAAAATGCAGTGACTCGCTTTCTTATGGGAGCACATAATACTGGTGCTCCGTGCACTGCACTGGCTGCCGATTATCTTGCAGGCCCGATTCAAAGTGCTGGTTTTGACCTACAAAGCCCTACACAGTCTAGACCTCACTTTCCTGAAAGCATGCCTCACCCCCCAGATCCTGGGGCAGCCTTTGCGGTCATCTGGGGATGTCCTCCTGGAGATCCCACATTATCGACGGGTCCAGACAGAGAGAAGGGTGTTCTCAGTGACTGCGCTGTCACTATGGAATGTCCTCCTGGTGGCGGTCCATCTCCAGATCTTCTGACCTTCCACCAAAATGGTAAGATCTGGCTTTTCTGTCAGGCTTTTAGCAGGGGGGAAGGAGACGGGATGAAGGGGGGGGGGTAAAGGCTATTGTTTTGGTTATGATAATTTATTATTTAATTTTATTTGTGTATTTTTATATTTTGTATATGTGTCTATTTTATTATGATATTTTAATATTGTATGCCTCTCTGGGTCACGAGAGGTGAGAGGAGCAGGTTAAGAATATAATGAAATAATAAAATTAAAATAAAAGTACATGTCTTCTCTGAGCACAATTTAATATCAAATTTAAAAAAAACAGCTTCTACAAATCCTTGGATTTTTTTGTTATCTTGTCTGCTAAATGTAAGTCTCCTTTATAATGCAGCTGTTGTTTAATACTATAACCTATTTATTAACTGTGGGTGGTCTTTCCAATAACTAAATGCAAGTGTTAGGTTTTTGTTGTTTTTTTTACCAGCATGAGACATTTTTCTTATTCTTTGTGCTTTAACGTTATGATTTTTCTTTGATTATATAGCACTGTCCTTATGTTTCATGGGGTCTAAAAAAATCAAAATCAAAATAGTCTGGCTAAAAAGTCAATAAACTGCAATTATTCTCAAAAAGAAAAAAAAAATCCATTTGGAATTTGAAATAGGAAAAATAGCTGGATTCCTATGGCTGCAGAATTCCAGCTAAGAGTAACAAAAGGCCATATTTCCAGAAATGCTAAACACACACAAATACCCCTGAAATCAATTGACATTGAAGATGCTTATAACTTTAGAAAAATCAGACTATACGTGAGTGAGTGAGTGAGTGTGTGTGTGTGTGAGAGAGAGAGAGAGAGTTTAAATTAGGGTGGATTGAAATCCTCTAGTGAAATTTTTCTTGACAGAAAATGCTTTTTTCGTAGAAACCAAATTTTAATTGAAAAATCTTCATATTTGATTAGTTTTTCCATTATTCTGTTTAAGTTTTCAGATTGCTGCATATGAAAAGTGTATTATATGTAACGCTCAAATAAGTAATCATTTTTAAGAACATAAGAAGTACCATACTGAATCAGACCAACGGTCCATCAAGGTCAGCATCCTGTCTCTTTCAGTTGCATGGGAGAAGTATTGCATGGAGAAGTATTGCATGGGAGAAGTATTAGCAGTCACAATGGGCAATCCAGTCCCTGTTGATCTCTCTCTGCTCCTGACAGTAAGAACTTTCCATCTCATAATCTTATTGGCTAATAGCCATTAATGGACCTATTCTCCAAGAACTTAGCCAGTCCCTTTTAAAATTTAAACGCAGCTATACCACTTGCCCTCAAATAGGAAATCAATTTTTTACCCTGTATATGTCCTCAGATAGGTAATCTACTAAACTCAAATAGGTAATCAGTTTTCTACCCTGCATATGCGCCCAGGTATGCATGTAGCACTGCAGATACTAATATCAATCAAAATAAATCCTTGATTCACCTAAGGAAGAACCTTAAGAATGGGGACTCCCATGGAACTCCCGTAAGGTATTTGTTCCCCAAATTTCTGTACATGGTTAAAAACGTATCCTGCCCCATTTATATAAGCATCCCCCTATCTATGTAGTACCAGTCAGACGGTTTACAGCAGGGGTCAAGTGCGCCGCCAAAAGCCCCGGGAAGGGCAAGGCATTGCGCTACCACCCCAAAGGAAGTATGCATCTCTATTTGGGGATCCAGATGTGGGACCGACTTTTAGTTTCTCTTTTTGGCTGGTTCCAAAATGAGTCCATGGGAAAGATAACTCTAGGGGTTATGGGAGATGACCGGGATGGTAAATAAACACCCTTCAGTGAAATATGTTATTCCTCATTTATTTATGTTTTAAAGAGTATTTTATCTTGTTTTTGTTATAATATTGTACACCTATTTTGTAATGGCCAAAGGCTAAACAAATACACTTTTGAACTGAACAAAATAAGTCCCCCCTCCCCAAAACACCCACTTACCAAGGAGGAGGGTTGGGACAAGAGTGACAGAGCTGTACATCAGGCAGTGGAGCTGGAGGCTGGGTGACAGGTGGTGACAGCATTTGAGGTGGTGGCAGCAATGTTTTGGGAAGAGTCACCAGGGGTTTGGGCTGGGTTGAGGGGCTGGGCTCTAGGCACAGTGGCACCTGGGTCTGCTCTCCTGGATGTGTATGGGTGCAGGTTCATGCGCAAAAGCACCTTTGCATCTAGGCCCCAAGTCGAGCTCCCAACTCTGTTACGACTGCCCCCAAGTGATGGCACCATGCCTTCCACCCCACCACCCTGTTTCCAAACATGCTCCCCCCCCACACACACACACCACTTCCCCATTCTAAAAAGTAAGAGCAAACTAGAATTGAGACAGGTACATATTCTGAAACTGTATGAGTGCCCATGGTTCCCAATCCATCTGTTAATGGATCAGGTACTATGGATCTGACAGGTGTACTCATTTTTGTGGGTATCTGTTTCAGCTCTGTTTAATTATATGATATATGTTTATGGAGTCGTTCCATAGTGTCACTGAGCAGTACACATTAAATGACTATTTCAATTTCAGTCCCAAAGGGGCTAAATTTAAACGTTCTCACTTGACACATTTTTTGGAATGAAAACATCAGAAATAATGATGTTTTCTACAGGACAGAATTTCTGTTTCCATCCCGACCACTCAAAATATAAATTCCTATAGAAAAGGATGGAGTACATGGTAGCTTAGATGCAGAAAAATAATTCTGGAATAATAAAACAGGTTCAAAATTCTACTGTTGGTTCAAAATCTCATCCAAACTCCCATTTTTTCACTTTCAGGTCTTGATGTTAGAAAATGTAGTATGTACATAAGTGGAAACAGAAAATGCTTGGCACTTGTCAAAATCAAGTCCTAAATATGGTGTCATCTACCTGAGAACCATGGTGAAAACATTGCTTTGTAAGGAGTGAATAGGGTTCTGTATGTAGTGAAAGGCTCTGGCTAGAAACCCACTCTATCAATTCTGATTCAAATGCATCTTAATGAGTAAACTTGTCTTCCTGTGGGAAATGAATCTCTAGAATCACCAAACAGAATTTTTTCTGAACCTTGAAGAGTCAGACACCTGAAGACTGTGCAGAGAAGTCCAGCATAAGAAGTGCTATTTAGCATGGCTTCATCAACAAAGAACATGAATATCCTCTCAGTAGCTGTAAATAGTGTTGAGGGTTGGTTTGGGGTGGGAGGGTTTTGCATGTGTGTTTTTTGCACGCTCTTTTACTCATTTTTATGGCTTTATATTGATTATTTATATTGTTGTTTGTACTGTTTATATTAGATTTTTAAAATATTTTAAACGGCTTTTTTATGGTGTGAACTGCCTCGAGCTGCCTGAGGCAGGAGGGGTGGAGTAAAAATTTATAAATAAAATAACAAATAAAATAAATGCTATCGGGGGAAGGAAGGTTTTGTACAGTCACACTACTTTGTGACACCTCCTCCAGGCATCATAGCCAGGTCATCATTTGTTCACAGCTCAGCTGCATACAACTCTAATACGTTTGGCTGTCACATGGAGGTGGTGAAAGGCGAGAGGTTTTCCATTTATGAATACATATGTCAACAGTGTTGCCTTGTTTTCCTGTCTCTTCCCTCCTCCCATTTGTTTATACTTGCAACTTTCTTGACACAGTCTTAGACTGAGTTACCTAGGACAGGGATTATTTGAACATTGCTAGTTTGCACACCCATATCCATGACCCGGCACCTGTGCGGGGGACCCCGGGTCACCTCTGCCCGGCCCCCTAGGCCAGCTGGCCTGGTTTGCTGCAGGTTGGCCGGGGCGTGGTGGTAGGGAGTGGCCCATCGAGCGCACCTGCGGTTCCAGCACAGGGCCTAGCGCACAGGCCCGCCAGCACCCGGGTGTGCGGCCAGCAGCTGCATTCCTGCTGTCATCACCTCCGACCTATCTGTCTTGACTGCCAGTTGTCCTTGCCGCCCTGATCTCTGTGTAGGCTGTCCTGTCTGTGTGCTTGGCTCCAGAAGCTGTGCTGGGTCCACACCCCACGCCTCGCTCGTTTGCTGTGCCATGTTGTGGCCTGTGCCCTTATTGCTTGGCCTTGGAGCTCCCCTGCTTCCCCTCCTGTCCCTCCTGAGATTGTGGGGTCCCTCTTTCATTTCAGTTATTAGCCACCACTTGCTGGACCATGGCTGGCAGTGTTTCCCCAGGTCTCACGTGCCCCAACCCGGCTGGCACCCCCCAAAGCTGCACTTCCACGAGACCATGGCCCTGAGTGTCCTGTGGCATTCCCCGGCTGTGCAATTGCTCCTGAGCTTCCCCGACAGCCTCTCTGGTGCCTATGCGAGTCTGAGCTCCGGCCTGTGCTACTTTGNCCCATAGCTGGAACTTCCACGAGACCATGGCCCTGTGTGACCTGTGGCATACCCCGGCCATGCAGCTGCTCCTGAGCTTCCCCGACAGCCTCTCTGGTGCCTATGCGAGTCTGAGCTCCGGCCTGTGCTACTTTGGCTATGAGGCGAGCGCCCACGATTGCAGGCTGCATGCAGAGCTGCTGGCCCTGGCGTCCCTTTCCTGATAGGTACATCCCAGAGATGAGGTGCTCACAGGTGGGGTGGTCCACGGCGGAGACCATGTCTGCTCTCTCTGTGTGCAACCTGGCCACCTACACAGCCTGTCTGGTGGAGGGGGTCCTGCCCTGGCTGTTTCCTTCTTTGGCTGTGTCCATGGGGCCTGTGGTTACCAGCAGTTGTGTGGGGCGGCTTATCACCACCTGTTGGAGCTCGGTCACCTTCCGTGGCCCCCTGCTGATGACTGGCTTGTCGGAGCCCACACATGCAGAGCTGGCAGCACTGGCTGTTGTGTGGTCCTGATCCGATGTCCAGGTTGGGCTCGCCATGCAGGATCCCTTCGAGGCATACTAGCTGGTCAACCACCACATGTCTGTGCTGGGCTACCATCGGAACATGCTTCAGTGGCCGCACTTGTTGCACCTGATGGGCCTCCCGGCCCCGGGCCCCTTCATGACCCCCTGCAGCTGGCTGTGAGGCCCCCTGTGCCTTCTGGGCCAAGGATGTTGGCCCCAATGTGAGCTCCCACTGCCACCCTGATGCTGTAGGTCACTGACCGCTCCCTCCATGATGTCCCAGGCATGCTGCTGTGCAGGCTGGTTCTGGGGGCTCTGCTGCCCCTTCCTTTGCCTCTGGGCCCACTCCACACCTCCCATCTTCCTCTGAAACTAGTGTTCCCCTCCATAGATGCCTTCTCCTGTGGCTGTGTCCTGATCTCCGAGCCGATCCCCAGTTCCCCGGGTGCTGTTGTCCGTACTTGTCCGACCGCAAGCCCACCCGTGCCTGTGACCCCCCAGTTGACTCAGTGACCATGCGGGTCTTGGGCCCCCGGATTTCACCTTCTGCCATCCTCCCGGAGGGCGGGGTTCAGTCGCCTGCTCAGCGCTTCAGCTCCGGCTCACCTCCATCTCCTCGCTGTCGGGGTGTGTGTGTTCCTGGCTGCCTCCTGGACCATTTCCGGGGTGCTCCAGGGTCTTTCCCCATCTGTGCACCCTCACCCTGTGCCTGTGCTCTGCCCATGTGGGGTCCCCCTGTGCCTGGGATGCCTGTTTTGCTGTGGGGTGGCCTGTGCTGCCTGTGCTGTTTTGGGGGTTCCAGGTGCCATTCCCCATGTCCTGCTCTGCCTCCAGGCTGGTCCACCCGGCTTCCTGCCCCCCCCTTTGCCTGTTGTGCCATGTGTGTTGGCCATCCCGCTCTGTTCCCCCTTCCCTTCCTTTCCTGTACGGGTGTGTATGCGCCCGGGCGTATGTTTGTGCTGTGTGTTCCACTGTGACCTCTTCTTCCCTGTGCCCATTGTGTGCACTTCCTCGGATGCTCTTCTCCCTCCTCCCCCTCCCTTCATGTTTCCCTTGTGTGGGTGTTTCCTTTTGGTGATTTGGCTTCCTTTGCCCTCAGTCGGTCATGTGGGCTCCCGCCCCTCCATGGAGCCTTCTCGGTGTTTTGACCATAGCCCGGAATCGGCATCACGTCTGTAGTGCTGCCCCATGCTGTGGTCTGTCGGTCCGATTCCCTGCCGTGGTCCCGGTCCTGTCACATCTGTTCGGGTCCCTCCTTGACCACGGGGGGTGGTTGGTCGGCTTGCCACCACTGGGAATCCACTGTGGTGATTCAGGACTATGTAATGTCTGAAATCACCCTATGATTACCAATATGTAATAAAAAACAACAAAACTGGCCAGAAAAGACTCCTGGAGATAAACAGCAACTAATGACTACTTGTCTTGTCAGCAAGATACCACAAGATAAAACATATACTTGATATGTAAAAAAGAAGTTCTTGAAGAGGACTGTATGGCTTGAAGCACTTTTACTGACATGTAATAAGAATGTGAGATATTTTTGATCCCCTTGCTCCATCAAAACTTGAGATGTATATCTTGGTATGCAGCAGAGACCAGGCATGAATTCTGGGTGATCTCACAAACCCGGGCACGCAGACATGCAAACTGAGAGAGTAATTTCTTTATAGGTTTTTTCAGGAAACAATTTTTTTTCCCTTGGACTCTTTGAATTTTCAGCCTTGCTGTGCTTCTACCTGCAGGGATAATGAAAGAATAGATTACAGAATAGTCAATGAGTTTCCATCTATTTCATAAGAGAAGCTTTCCTTATTAACTGCAAAGACCAGATCTCAGGGAAGAGCTATAGCCAAAGTGAATCACAAGGAGCTGCATCCTTCTAGACCAACACCATAATTTCACTAACTAGAGATGTGGAAGACAGAATGTATTCCATCTCTAGAATGATCTGGATCCCATTGATTATCTGTAAATGCTTGAACAGTATACTGTGTTCATATATTATAAGATTACCTTTATGCTTTATTCACGCTTGGGGGGTAGTGATGTATTGGGTGAAATTTGGAGGTGGTTTCTGTAATTTCCTTTTCAAATAAAATAATTTCCCCCTGGGAAGAATCCACATAAATTATCTGTATTTAATATTCCTTATCAGATCTTATGGTGGGGTCAATAGGGGGTGTGCATATTGTTTTTGTTATTACAATAACAATAATGCAAATTATCATTTTCATTATGGTTATTGCAATAAAAAAAATGACAAATAATAATAATGAAAATAGAAATGAAAGCAACATTTTATTTTTGAAATAAAGGGAAAAAACTGAAAAAAATTATTTATGGCTATAACCTTTTTGTTCCTTATTCAATTTTGATTAAACATAGGGAGAATGTACCCGCAATGGAGGACACTATGTGTACCAACCTTTGAAAATATTAGATAAATGGAATAGATTTTAGAAGATTTTAGAAGCAATTGAACATTGTAATTTTAAGAAACGCTCCACAACATTCACAACTACAATTTCTTTATCTTCAAACCAATTTGCATAACACCTGTAAATTATATGTTGCTCTTCAAGTTCAACAGTCCTGCCAATTTTCAGAAAGATTATCTAAAGGGTCCTGATGTTATAAGATATTACCTTGAAACTACTTTTCCAGCTATAACATTTTTATATTCCATTATTTTTACAATATATTTATCAAGAATGTAGAACACACTGTTTTTCTCATCTCCACCACACTACAGGACAATATGCTAAAGGGACCAAATTTTATAAGCAATTGAAATTGTCCCCTTGAAGACCATTATTCAGATAAATAGCAGCACATGCAGTGCCAGTCAGAGGCAGGAACCTGGCATGGCAGGGGGAGAGAGACTGTAGGATGGAGGATGTGGAGAAACCCAAAAGACTGACATACACATTCACTGGCCAATTACTGCATGCCTCTAGCTTTACAGGACCAATCAGTAGTGGTTTCGAGACATAGGGGGTGACCATCAGGCAGGTATAGAAGGGACATAACTGGGACTTTGGGGATAGAATCCCAGAAATCAGGAGACATAGTTTATACATCCAGGCTAGCCAATTATCATCACAATCACATCCTGCAGCACTGTGACAGAGGACATAAGGGAATCTCTATTGGCTCTTTCTTAAACAGATGCTTCTGACTTCCCAGTAACAAGTGGTGGAGAGATGTTGGGATGGTCACAACACAGAATGAGGATATTCAGTTGACATTTCTGCTGGCCAACTGGCATCATGAACCAATCTTATACCACAGTGACACGTAAGAGGATCCCTGTCATAGGCTCCTTCTTTGCATATGCAGTGCAGGCATATAAAATTGGGATCCTTTGTCACATTTTTCTGATATTTGACAAAGATTATTGTGAAAGTGTGATATTCAGCCCTTTTCCTTCGTTTAAGAGCAGAGCAGCTGGATTCAAAATTGTTGATATAAATTGTGGGCTATGGAGTCCGAGGTGGTGAACTTTTATCTCGTTTAAACTCAGGATATTGTGGGGAAGGTAGGGTTGTGGACGATGGGATGCTGTGCTGGTCATAGAAATCCTTGAAGTTAATGGCAGTATATATCTGATAGTGCTATATAGGTGATTAAGAGTTTAAACCAGAATGGTGTGATCTATGATGTTTAATATTGATTATAAACTCCTCAAATATGTCTAAATTTGGACAAAAGTTTTATCTTATTTTATTTTATTATTATTATTTATTTATTTATTTATTTATTTACTGTCAAAAATAATAGTTATTATATGTAGATTTTCTGAATTATGAGCTTGGGGTGAGAGGAGCGGAGCGGAACTGCATGAAGTGAGTGAGGGAAGCAGCAGCCTACAGCCTTGCATAATAGCAAGGACGCTGTGTGGGAACTGGGGGCGAGCGAGCGCTTCCTGGTTGCCTCTGATTGGTGGAGCGGGACCTCGTGACTGAAAGCAGGCCCTTTAAAACAGCAACAGAGCCTACGGCCAAGGGTGAGAGGAGTGGAGCGGAACTGCACGGAGTGAGTGAGGGAAGCGGCAGCCTACAGCCTTGCATAATAGCAAGAACGTTGTGTGGGAACTGGGGGCGAGCGAGTGCTTCCTGGTTGCCTCTGATTGGTGGAGTGGGACCTCGTGACTGAGAACGGGCCCTTTAAAACAGCAACAGCGCCTACGGCCAAGGGTGAGAGGAGCGGAGCGAAACTGCACGGAGTGAGTGAGGGAAGCAGCAGCCTACAGCCTTGCATAATAGCAAGAACGTTGTGTGGGAACTGGGGGCAAGCGAGCACTTCCTGGTTGCCTCTGATTGGTGGAGTGGGACCTCGTGACTGAGAGAGGGCCCTTTAAAACAGCAATAGAGCCTACGGCCACGCTGTAGCGCGCACCGTGGTCAGCGCGCCTAAGGGCAGCGCGCACAAGGGCGTGCCCTTGCGCGCGTGGCCTTAGGTGCTGGCCGTGGGGGGCCGGGGTGCTGCAGGTCCTGGAAGAGGGTGTTGTCGTCTGGAGTGGTGCCACTGCCATCCCCCCCAGAATGCCAGCAAGGAAACAAGGTAGAGTGGAGGGGATTATGGGAGCAGTTAACCAGCTAAAGAGTTTGAAGCAAAGGAAAATTGAATTCTTTATGTCTGCGACAGAGGCCAAACAAGTGGCATCTGTGGGTAAGTCCCCCCAGTTTTCTGCAAGATTCCCCCCCCTCCCCAATTACCCCACCTGCCGGCTAGCCCAGGTTATAGGGGCACTCAGCCAATGAAATCCCATCACTCTTCTACACCGAGCTTTATGCAGAGTAGACTAGATGAACTTCCTTTTCCCCCAGAAACACCGCAACTATTGAATGCTAACGCTGTGATGTCTTGCTTAGCCGATCATGTTTTGCTGACAGCATCATCAATGCGATATGTTTTTCAGCATTTAAACAAGGTATCGGCTGAGCTGGGGTCTTTGACTGACCTAGTGTGGACTACGTCCTTGGGAACAAACAAGGTCTATAATAATGGCGGAGGGGAATTATTGGGGATAGAACCCCCCGCTCCTGTGATGGGATTACCTATTGTGGTTGGACCTGGGCAAACACAGGGACATTCTCCTGTGGTTACATCTAGGCAATCACCTGGAGCTATAGGGGGGACTTTGCTCCGGAAGACAGGGACTGGACCTGCAGCTGTTAACTTAGCTGCATATGTGAGACTACCCTTAAATGTGATCATTTCAATTCTCCCTCTCCCATCGGGCCACTTACCCTGCTGGTCTACGAAGTTGGATGTGGCTGAACATTTAAGAGTTTTATTGAAGGTACCTCCTGGGCGGCAAGTAGTCACCCGGCATGACATTATATCCATCGAACATTTATGTGCACAGAAAGATCGCTGGGTGTTAAATGTGTTGTTTAATAGACAAGAAATAGTCGACCTAATATTCCAGCAGGCTGAAAGTCTGGAACTGCGGAATGTGGTTGTGGCAAGGGCATTATGTTCTAAATCTTCACAAAAGGTAACAAGAGCTATTAGGGAGGGCAATGCCCTGGATGATCATAGTGCCCCCCGGTTTGCAGGGGAGGAAACAGCAGCTAACACGTATGTAATTCCTAGGAAAGGTACGGAAAATCTAAACCTTCATCAAAGAGCATCCAAGAGGTTAGATCAGGGGGGAAAGGTAAATAGGAATTCATTGGGAGAAGCACAAATGGAATGGGAGAATCCTACAGAAGGGAAAACTCTTTTGTTACCCTTGGAATGTCCAAAAAAGCCTAAGCAATCTGATAGGGGAGGTAAAGCTATATCTCAAATTCAGCAAAATCCCTTTAAACCTACTATGGTAACTAATCAAAGCGATCATATTTCTAAGGAACAGGCCTCTATTATTGATCAAATGGAAGGTATCTTCTTGCAGCTCGGGAGAGCTGCAAAACAGCAGGGGCATTCCTCAGATTACTGCCATATTGAACGGAACGTAAGAAAGGAGAAAATAGTGTCCCTTTCACACTCTATAGTAACTTTAAATAACACACTAACCTGTGATTTACAACAACAGGGTGGAGGGCAGCGAGAATATGAAGGAGGGGAAGTTCCAAGTGATGGAATAGAGCCCCCCCTGGCTGTTACTCTGGGGAGCTTGCCCCTCCCTCTCGCTTCACAGTTTGATTGCCCTTCTACCTCCTCCCAAATGGTTACATATAGTGCGGTGGGAGGAGGACCTAGGGTCGTGCTGGGGGGGGGAGGGTTGGAGTGGGCTCCACAGGCATCTTTAAGTCCAATAAAGCCTAGTGGGGTAGGGGATGATGAGGAGGGGTTAACAATCTCGGGGCAGGCTAGTGGGGCTGTTCAGAACTTGCAGGGGTTGGATCCGAGAAGTGGGGGCTCTATTGGAACTTCTCTTCCCTTAGTTTATACAGAAGAGACCGACAGGAGGGTTACCATATCAGAAGGAGTATCACAGAGACAGGGTTATAACTTAGGGTTGGGGAGCCCTAGAGGAACCCCAGATTTGGAAGAGTTTTTCCTTGATCAGGCTAAGTGACGGTGGGAACGGGATGCATCTGCCCTGAGAATTGGAAATTGGAACATCTCGGGATGGAAGGAGCATCATAACACAGCGGAGTTTAGAAGCTTGATAGGGGGTTGCGATATACTCCTTCTACAAGAAACATGGGTAGATTTTTCAATTAGATGGCAGGGATTTGAGGTATACGTCTCCCCGGCAAGATCATGTAAAGTAAAGGGGAGACTTAGCGGAGGAGTGGCTAGTCTCTTCCGCAGCTCATTATTTCACAAAATAAAAATGCTACACTCAGTGGACTCCCAATTTGGTTTATGGTATAGTGAAACTAGGGAGGGAAAGAAGATTCTTTTGGCAAATGCATATATCCCTCCGGCAATATCCCATTATTATTCAGCAAAAATTTGGGAACAAATGAGGGAAGCGGTCCAGAGTGCATATGCAAGATTTCCTGGGGTGATGCTGGTTTTTGGGGGAGATCTGAACACACGAATGGGAAACCCGGCGGAGGAAGGAAGTATGGGTAATTTGGATATCACAATAATCCCCCCGTATAACAACATCCGGCACTCTAGGGACTCGTTTGTATGCCCGAGGGCCTTGATTTTGCGACAATTTCTCAGAAAACTAGATTTGGAAATCTTAAATGGGAAGGTAATTGGGGATCTTGAAGGGGACTTTACCTTCCATTCTACATGCGGTGTAAGCGTGATAGACTATTTCATGGCTCAGCAAAATTTTGTGAACGATGATTTAGAGCTGTATATTCTCGCCTCAGAGGAAACAGAACACTCCCCCATGATGCTTAAGGTTAGAGGTTTTCTCAAGGGCAGGGGAGATCAAGGGCAAGAAACTACCGAACAGCCTTTAGAAAGTTACCAGTAGGATAGGGTGCGGATGAAATGGTCAGCTAAAGCCCGCAATAGCTGTTTAATGTTTATGGAGACGGCTCAGTGCCAGAAGCTAAGGGGAAAGGTGGAGAGTTCACCTTGGGGAGATATGACGGCTTTCGAAGCACTGATTGAGATCTTTAGACAACTCCTTTCTTCCCCGCCTATGGGCAGGCCACCCCGTAGAACTCATGGGGCCTGGTTTGATAATGACTGTGCGAGTGCACGGAGGTCAATGCGGCAGAAGGTGGGAAGGATGAAAAGAGCTCCAAGGGTGGATAATAGGAAAAGGGTTGCAATTGCAAGGAAACAATATAAGCAAATGCTGCGGGGAAAAAAAGAAACTTATGTTGAGCAGCAATGGGTTCTGCTGCAGCAGGCGACGCAATCTAGGGATAGCAGGCAATTTTGGAAATTGATTGTTGGAATGATGGGAAATAAAGCTCCAACAACGGAACACTCACCGGCATTGCCCAAGTGGGAGAGCCACTTTATAGCTCTTTTCACGTTACCCTACCCAAGGGTTTCATCGCTGGAAATATACCCAGCTGATAGATTCCCAGAGTGGCAGCCTGTTTCAATAGAGGAAGTTCGGGAATTGATTGGCTCTTTAAAAGATGGAAAGGCTCCGGGCAGTGATTTTATCCCCCCGGAGCTGTTAAAACTTGACTCTGAGTGGTGGGCAGGTCTTTTGGCTCCCCTCTTTACTTCAATTAACGCTACCGGAGAAATTCCGAGTCAATGGCTGCAAAGTATAGTGTTACCCATATATAAAAAGGGAAATGCCCTGGACCCTGCAAATTATAGACCTATTAGTTTGCTATCTACCATTGGCAAATTATATGCTAAGTTCCTCCTAGGTAAGTTTAGGGCTTGGTTAGATGAGTCGGGGGTTATGTTCCCAGAGCAAGCAGGGTTTAGGACAGGACAGTCAACAACGGATCAAGCATTTATTCTCAGGCTGTTGTTTGACAAATATGTTGGCCCACAGAAGCAAGCTGCCAAATTTTGCTGCTGCTTTGTGGATCTACAAGCGGCTTTCGATTCAGTAGATAGAGAGCGCTTGTGGATCAAACTAGGGCGTACTTCGGTGGATGGGCGATTGCTATTTTTGATGATAAAACTGCACCAGAATAATACTCTGCAGGCTAGAACTGGCATGAGGCGCCCACTAACAAAATCTATTAAACAGGAAAAAGGCGTCCGCCAGGGTTGTATATTGGCTCCAGCCCTTTTCAATTTTTACCTGAACAACCTGGTCCCTTTTATGGACAGTGCAGAATTGCATGCCCCTAGACTTGGCACTAGACGCATAGCTCTGCTTTTGTACGCAGACGATGCGGTGCTATTATCTATGACCCAGATTGGGTTGCGAAGGAGCATGCAAAGATTTGCCCTCTTCTGTAGCCAGGAAAAGCTAGTCATTAATAGTGAGAAGACAAAGGTCTTGGTGGGGGGAGGGTCCAAAAAACTCCACCGTTGGTCGATTGGGGATAATACAATAGAACAGGTTAAGCAATTCAAGTACTTGGGAGTTATTTTTGATACTGCGGGGAGCGGGAATGCGCACTATGCGGCTGCCTTACAACAGGCCCGAAGTACAACCAAGGCACTAATAAAGTTCTATTATTCCCGGGGTGGGAAACTGCTTAACCCAGCCCTTCGTTTATTTAGGGCCAAAGTGATCCCGCAGTTACTATATGCACTGCCCGTATGGGGCAGTAAACTAGTAGATAGGCTTGAGCTGCCACAAAATATTTTTCTTCGCACAATCCTGGGACTGCCTAAATGTGCCCCGTGCGTGATTCTGAGGGCAGAGACGGATATGAGAACAATAAGACTACAAGCGTTGACCTCTTTATTCAAATTCTGGCTTAAGGTAACGGTTTTTCCCCCAAATCCTTACTCATTGCTGCAATACAGTATTGGAGAAAGAGCTTTAGCTCAGTGGTCACAGCCCATTGAGGAAATGTATGCAAAGTTGGGTTTGGGTAAAGATTGTTTAAGGATAAAAGGGATAGACCGAGCAGCTGTAGAAATCAGCCAGAGGTTGATGGACCAGGAGGCTCAAATGGAAATAGCTGCCATCCAGACACAAGGGATAGCCCCAGAATACTCTTGCCTTAGAATCAATGAGGGATGGCCAAAATATTTGGACTGGCCCCAGGCGCAATGCCGGAGAGTGCTAACGCTTCTTAGATTTAATCTTTTTCCATCAGCATTAGTAGAGGGGAGATATCAAAAAAACCCAGCCAACTTAAGGTTATGTTCAAACTGTGATGCAGCAGTTGTAGAGACAATGACTCATATATTGTTACACTGCCCTAAATACAGTAGCACACGCAAGGAAATTCTGGGAAAGCATATATCGGCTTTGCCCAAATATGCTAGGGATGAGCAGAGAATGTATATACTCTTATCTGGAGATGATTCATGTCGATCTAGAGCGGTCGCAGCGTTTGGAGCTAGGATCATGGATGATGGCGGAAACTGCCGGATTGATGGGCAGTAAATTAGTAGGGGCCAAGTTGGGCTAGGGTAAGCTCCAGTGAAGAGTAAGTCTTCACCCAGAGAGGAGTGTAAGTTTAAATGGAGGAAATAACATAGGGTCGGGGGCAAACAAGTATATAGGGAACTCGAAAATTGGGAAGTGGAAAGGCCCAAAAGATTGGCAGTAGAGGGTCTGATGATGATGATTATGTGATGAAATGTT
Source organism: Sphenodon punctatus (assembly GCA_003113815.1). Taxonomy (NCBI): domain Eukaryota; kingdom Metazoa; phylum Chordata; class Lepidosauria; order Sphenodontia; family Sphenodontidae; genus Sphenodon; species Sphenodon punctatus. Next base: position 622,896 of record QEPC01013298.1, on the reverse strand, counting down.
GTAAAGCCAGAATAAGCAGTCATACGGTGTCAAAGCGGGACAAAACAATTAGTTCCCCTTTGTGGGTATTTATATATTGTGTTTAAATACATTTTATGTTAAATGTGGATCTTGCCCTAATTGAGTGGGCAAATTTTAAATAATGCATTTGCAATATTACATACTTACCGCATAAGGTGGCTGAGATTGAATATGTATACTAAAGAAGGGGGAGTAGTGTTTATCTTTGGGTGGTTCAGCCCCCTAAGTTGATGTATATATGTTAAGTGTGGAAACTGTTCCTGTTGTTGTTTATTGTTGTTTTTGTGGACTGGCGGCTAATGGCGAAAGCTAATGTAGCAAATAAAATTATTATTATTATTATTATGAGCTTGGCTCACTGTGGTTTTATGTATAATGTTTTGTAACTTGTGACAATCTTCGGGTTATACAATAAAGTTATTTGATTTGATATACAGCCCTGCCAAATTTCATGTACATTGGTTGGACTACAAAGATGTTACAATCAGACATACATTTATAGGTTAATTGTTTATGCCACCAGGACCCTTTATCCAATCCTTCTAACAGTTGTCAGAGATAGTAAACAGTGGAAGGGGTTTAAGCATGTCAAGTTTCATCTACATTACTTGTGAGACAAAGAAGTTACACATAAGAATGTATATGAAGATTTTTGCAAAATAAAATAATTCAACTGCTTATACAATTGGATTCCTTTATCCAATAATTTTGGAATTTGGTGCACATAATGTCTTCCATTTGAGGTATAAAAAGTCCAAATTTCAGAGAAATATAATGGGGGGAAAATGTTACAGCAGAAAATGTTTTTTCCATTAAAATCAATGGATAACCAAAATGAAAGTAAAAATGAAAACAAAAATTTGATATTTATGAAAATGACAGATTTAAATAACAAAAACAAAAAACAAAAACAACATGGACCCCTGATGCACACCTCTAGGGGCCAATCTCATGCTCTGTGTGCACTGCATGCAACCCGTAGACGCATCCATTGACAGAACATTGTGCCATGTGGACCCTGCGTGGGACTCGTTCAGATCCCACACAGAAGGCATTTGGGATTACAGCCAATGAGTTTGATTATTCCTGATAGTAACAGGTGAAGCGGATTTGAATTACTTCAGAATGGAATGCTCTGTTAACCTGATAGAGGTGTGCACCAGGGGCCCATGTTGTTATTCATTTTCATTTTTGTTTTCCTAAACATTGAAATTTTGTTTTCGTTTTCTATTTCCATTAGTTTTAATGAAAAATAATTTTTTGGCTGTAAAGTTGTTGTTTTTCATTATATTTGGATGAAATCTGGGGAGATTGTACCTCCAATGAAAGTCATTAGGTGTACAAAACATCAGAAATATTGGATAAATGAATCTGATTTTATAAGCAGTTGAATGTTATTTTGCAAAAATCTGCATATACATTCCTGCCTGTACCGTCTTTGTCTCCCATCTAATATGGATTAAGCTTGCAAAGTGCATACCCCTCCCTAATTTTACCATTTATGCCAACTTTCAGAAGTATTGGACAAAGGGTGGTATAAGCAATTAACTTATACATTTACGTCTGACTATACCATCTTTGTAGTTCATGCAGTGTACCAGAAATTTGGCAGAGATGTATCTCAAAACTTCAGGATCATCTTTGACAAATATCAGAAATATTTTTTATTTTTTATTTTAACAGTTTAATACCCTGCTCAACTACACCTCAGGTGGCTTGGGGCGGCTTACAATAAAATCATATAAATATAAAATATTCCCACTCAAGTTAAAAATATAAAAAACAAAAACCCTTCCAAAACTCCCTCCCCCCACTCCTCACCACATAACCACCCTCACCCGCCCCTTTCACCAAATGCCTGGCGGAACATCCAGGTCTTACACAAGCAACAAACGGTCAACAGATCTGGGGCCAGGTGAGCATCCTCCGGGAGGGAGTTCAACTGCCAAGGTGTGGCCACCGAGAACGCCCTCTCCATAATGCCCCCCCAAAAGACTTGGGGAACCTCCAGGAAGGCACCCCTAGCAGACTGCAAGGGTTGATCCAGGACCCGGGGAGTGACACAATCCCACAGATAGGTCAGACCGAGGCCATGTAGGGCTTTAAAGGCAATAACCAACACCTTGAATTGAGTCTTGAAAAAAATAGGCAATCAGTGCAGAAGACGGAGCATCAGTATAATATGCTCCCGACGACCGGACCCCATAAGGAGTTGGGTCACTGCATTCTGCACCATTTGTAACCTCTGGATAGTCACCAAGGGTATCCCCACAGAGACTACTTTTGCAGTAGTCCAGCCTCAAGGTAACAAACGCATGAATGATGGAGGCCAGGTCAGAGACTGAGAGGTAAGGCCCAAGAAGCCAAACCAGATGTAACTGTTGGAAGCCACCACCACCACCACCAACTCCACGTCCACCTGGACATACAAGCAGATATGGGAATCAAGGAGCACCCCCAGACTCCCCGCCTTGGAGACAAGCAGAGGACAAACTCCATCAATGATGGGAGATGTCACACCCACTGCTCTCCCCACCAGCAATACCTCCATCTTGTCAGGATTCATCTTCAGTCACCTCTGTGTCATCCAGTCCCCCACAGCTGCCAAACACCAGGAAAGCACAGAGTCTGCTGGGCCGGGGTCTGAAGAAAATGAGAGGTACACCTGAGTATCATCAGCATATTGATGGCAACTCACTCTGCACCATCTCACACCCAATGGCTGCATGTACATATTGAATAGGAGTGGGGACAGAATGGAACCTTGTGGGACACCACATGAGAAGTCTCGAGGAGAAGATGACTCCTCTCCTAAAGTTACCCGTTGGGTCCTACCAGCTAGGTAGGAATGGAACTGTTGTAGAACCGTTCCACCTAATCCTGCCCGGTCCCACAGGCGAGTCACCAGCAACTCATGATCAACCATGTAAAAAGCTGCTGAGAGATCGAATAGGACCAGTAGTGTTCAATGTCCCTGGTCCATCTCCTGGCGCAGGTCATCAACCAAGACCACAAGTGTAGTCTCCGTACCATACCCTGGGCAAAAGCCATACTAGGAGGGATCTAGAAAGCTGAAGCTATGGAGGTATTCCTGGAGCTGCTGGGCCACCACCCACTCAATAACCTTCCCTAAAAAATGAAGGTTAGAGACTGGCCGATAACTGGGGAGTGAGTCAATATCAAGTAATGGTTTCTTGAGCAGAGGTCACACCACTGCCTTCTTCAAACATTCCAGCACTCTGCCCTCCCAAAGGGAGGCAGTGATTACCCCCCACCAGCAGCAGCCTTAACATCCCCAGCAGGCTTTTACCAACCAGGAGGGGCACAGATCCAGTTCAGAAGGCTCTAACAGACCTCAGAACATCCTCCTGAAACAGATCCAACAAAAGCAGACCAGATGGGGCTTCTGCAGCCTCTGGCTCTCCTCCCTCTGCACAGCACCAAAATTGTGGTGAATCCAAGCAGTCTTACTCATGAAGTAGTTGACAAAAATGTCACAGCAGGCCCTGGAGGATTCCATGTCCTGGCAGAGGGAGGCCGGACTGGCTAGCCCACACATCACTCAGAACAGCTCCGCTGCACAGGACTTCACGGTTGCTATGAGGGCAACAAAGGATTCCTTCTTTGCTGCCCTCATGGCTATGGCATAGGTCCGTAAACTGACTCTATGCCACAACCTATCAGATTCAGCCTGGGAACGGCACCGCCATTGCTCTAACTGCAATCCTTCCCACTTCAAACACTGCAGTTCCTCAGTAAACCAAGGTCACCTGTGGTGCTGACTCTGAGGAAGAGGAAGCCTCGGAGCCATCTGATTGATGGCTCCCATCAGTAAGGTGTTCCAAGCCAGAACAAGGTCCTGGGCCAAACGGCCATCAAGATCAGAGGACAATTCCCCCAGAGCCATCTGGAACCGATTCAGTTATATCAATCTCTGTGTGTGAACCATTCGAACAGGCTCTGCACCTCTCCGGGGGCAGACATGTGCTGGGAGTCTAACCTGGGGGAGGTAATGATCCATCAACAATAAAGGTGTTCTTAACACCTTCCCCACCAACAGATCCCCCACCTCAAGGCCAGTGCAGAACATCAGGTGGAGAGTATGTTCCCCACTATCTGTCAGGCTGATGACCATTTGGGACACACCCATTGTTGCCATGGTGGCCATGAACTCACACTTTGCCCCTGCAGATGTAACAACAGGCCCCAATTTTATTAACCTACACAGCATATGCAGAGAATGAGCCAATGACAGGAATTCTCTTACATGTCACTGTGGTATAAGATCTGTTAGTAATGCCCATTGCCCAGCAGAATTGCCCAGCAGAAATGTCAACCAAATAGCCTCATTCTGTGCCGTGACCACCACAACTTCTCACCCCCACTTCTTACTGGAAATTTGGAAGCATCTGTTTAGGAAAGAGCCAATAGAGATTCTCTTATGTCCTCTGTCACAGTGCTGTAGGATGTAATTATGATAATTGGCTATTCTGGATGTGTAAACAATGGGTGTTTTTACATGGACATTTCTCCTGCATGCTTGCTGTTACATCCTGAACTTTCTTTGTGTCTAAATCACTCACCCAGATCTGCATGTTCTCACAGATTTAAGAAGTCCTTGATCTCTGTGGTTTTACAAATCTGGATCCTGTAACATCGGGATCCTAGAACTTGTATGTGTAAAAAGTTCTCCTGGTAAACTGCTTTGCTCGAGGCAGCTGTGGTCACTTGGTTTCCATGGCAGACCCTCGCGTTTACAGCTGCAGCTACTTTAGGCTGACTCAGGGCAGTGTGTGTGTGTGTGTGTGTGTGTGTGAAGAATGTATCCAGGAACTTACTTGTAGACTTGTAAACCCAGATTATTGAAAGACCAGCACTTTAAGGTGTGTGTTAAAACTGCCCAATGTGCTGGCAGGTAGTAACACACAGGTTTATTGACCTTTCGCCCGCTGTGGTGTTGAAAATCCCTCTTGATTCACATAAAACCCCCAGTCAAACATGCACAGCTTGTACCCCCTTCTAGCATCTTCTGCATTACCATACAGTTGGGGTGGAAAATATTCCCACTTGTGAGAACATTCTGCATTTCTCTGCTTGACCAAACCTACAAAAGGCAACAAGCTCTCCATCAGTTGGTCCACATTCCCTCCACTCTGTTTCCCTGAACGGATTAGTCTCTGCCATCCATCCTAGACATTCATGGTGGCCCTGTGGGTATCCACTTGCTTTCATCAGGGCAGTGATGAGGAAAAATGGCAGGGAAGGAAGGTCCAGCCTCCATTAGTGACTGTTTTATTTCTGTCAGTGCACAAACATCCAGAAAACTCACAGCAGCACAGTGGTGGCTGGTGAGTTTTGAGGTTGGTGGGGCAGTAAGGCCGGCAGAACCTTATGGCTGACAGAGCTCTAGGGTGGGGCTTGTCCATTGTACACAGAACCTCAAAAAATCCAGCAACTAGGAGTTATCAGCGTTAATATCTGATGGACAGAACATTAGTTAACACTGGGAACTCCCTGCCACTTGGAAAAACCCTGCCACTTGGAAACAGAGAGAACCCGTCTACTAGCATCTCATCCATTCAGTGGATGGGACTCCAGTAGGACGACTCTCTCTCTCTGTCCAACAGTGGTAGTGCCATAGCAGGATAAAAAAAAAACTGATCACATGTTTAACACATCCCTGCTCCCCTAAGCGCCTTAGTCCCTTCTCACTTGCTGCCCCCATGCCTGGAACTCCCTCCCTGTCCACATCCGCCTTGCCCCCTCCCTTCATACCTTCAAATCTCTCCTTAAAACTCACCTCTTTCGCTCTGCTCTGTCTGACTCTTTATCCTGCTGAGCCACTATTCCTATACCTA
>QEPC01013298.1:588428-616917 GCA_003113815.1 Sphenodon punctatus | reverse complement strand
CCCCTCCCCCCCCCCCCCCACTCTGGTAGAGGAGGGGCGAGGGGGAGAAAATGAGGTGGCCAGAGTGTTTTGAAAAGGCGCCCAGATACGCCCCCTAAGCCTTGCTGATTGGCTGGGTTTCTCCATAGGAACCCAGCGAAGGAGCATATGGCACCTCCCCCACTCCCTCCCCAACCCCCAGAAAGCAGTGCATTTCTGGGTCGATGCCCAGCACATGCTTTCTGAGGGCTTGGGAGACATTATCTAAGTCCCCACCTTCCTTTAGCTCTCTGGCCAGTGAGTTGAAAGCTAGAGGGAGGGGGGAGCAGTGCAGCACGAGGAGGATGATTGACTCCCCTCCCCCTCCTGCTTGCAGAGTTCTCTCGCTGCAGGGTTTGTTTACATATGACTCATCCTGCTCTCTAGCTGGAGAGTTACAATGTAATCAAAGCCTGATACAAGCAGGGAAATTGACCGTGCTGCCTCTGGGTCAGCTGAGGAACAACTTCTGGCTCCCCAGCAAGCATGGGCCCATGGAGGAGCCCTTGAGGGACTTGGGGGGCTTATGGGGCACCTGCCCCAAGACCCTGGGTAGGGATGGGTGAACAGAGCAGAGTTTGGAAATTCGGTTCAGTTCGGTTGGAAATTCGAGTTCGGAAATTCGGTTTGGTTTGGTTTGAAATTTGAGTTCGGTTTGGAAGTTCGGTTTGGTCGACCGAACAGACCACGTTCGGTTGAATTCCAAACTTCCGAACCAAGTTCGGCCATTCAAAACCAGGTTTTTTGATGAGTGTTGCCACTAGGGATGGGCGAACAGAACAGAGTTCGGAAATTCGGTTTGGTTTGAAATTCGAGTTCGGTTCGGAAGTTCAGTTCGGTCAACCGAACAGACCGAGTTCGCTCCGAACTCCCGAACCGCATTCACCCATCCCTAACCCTGGGGGAGGTGCTGCCCCTGCAGCAGCAGGGGCTGGGGCAGGAGGGGGCTGGCAGGGGTTTGTAGGAGGTTGGTGCCAGGTAGATCCTCAGAGGCAAGTAACTCTCCCTACCCCCATGCGGCCCCTCTACCCCCAGCTTTGCCTCCCATGGGCCCAGCAGGAGTCTGGGGGAGACAGAGCTGGAAGCAGAATTTAGATTTAGGTCATATTGGTTGCAATCTGAACCAATTCTGATTAATACGATCTAAAATAAAATGGGGGACCACAATGGAGAGGGCATTCTCGGTGGCTGGGCTGCGCCTTTGGAACTCCCTTCTGGAGGAAGCTCGCCTGGCCCCAAGCCTGTTGTCATTCTAGCAGTGATGTAAAACCTGGCTGTTCGCCCAGGCCTTTGGGGTGGGGGGGAGGGTGGGTTAGGGTTTTGTTTATCTCCCCTACCCTGTCTATTGTTTTAATGTTTAAGTTGTATCCTGGGGCCCTGTTTTAAAGTATTTAACTTTTCTGAGTATTTTAAATTGTTTTATATGTGTTTTATATTTGTTTTTATGATTGTTGGAAGCCGCTCTGAGCTGCTGTCAGGAGGAGTGAGGTACAAATGTAAGAAATAAATAAATATAAATAAATAATAAAATCTTATTGAAATTTGGGTCAGTACGATTTTGAACCGATCCTGATTTTCAATACAATTTCCTATCCCTAATTATGACTGCTGCTGGTGCTGTGGTAGTGCTGTGTCTGACAGGGTCTCCACCATGGCATGTGGTGGTATCCTAGATCTTTCTCAACATTTTCATCATCATCATCATCGTCATCGTCATCGTCATGGGTTCCTGAACCTTCTGTATCCTGTTATTCCTGTGACAAACCCACCTCCTCTTCAAATATCTTCTGCTTCTGAGGAATCATGTCAAGGTCTTTCTCAGCCACATGTTTCATAATCTCCTGATGTATGGCAAGGGGAGAAGCAAAGAAAAGTCCTCAAGGCCAGCTTTACCCCCATGGGGACCCTACACACATGACCTCTGCCACTGACTTCTGTTGAGAAGATTCAGTGACCAGCTGCCAGGGCTCCCCTCTGCACCCGCACACCTTGCCTTTTGATGCTGCTGCTACTGCCACCACCACCACTGACAGTTTCAAAGTCCCCATGCTGCCGCATGCTTGTGCATGATCAGCCTGCCATGTTTCCTAGTTTGGCATTCTGGGAAATGTAGTCAGTAAAAACTTATCCTTCAAGAACTTATTCAATCACTTTTTAAAACAAGCTACACTATTGGCTGTGACCACTTTCTCTGGTAGCAGGTTCCACAAGTTAATTGTGCGCTGAGTGAAAAATACTTTCTCTTATTTGTTTTAACTCTGCTACCAGTTAATTTCATGGATTGTCCCCTTTCTCTAGTATTATTTGAGAGGATAAATAACCACTCCCTATTTACGTGTTCCATATGACTCATGATTTTATAAACTTCTATCATATCCCCTCTTAGTCGTCTCTTCTCCAAGCTGAAGAGCTTCAGTCTATCAAGCATCTCTTCATACAGGAGCCATTCCATATCCTTGATCATTTTTGTTGCCCTTCTCTGTACCTTTTGTAGTTTTACTATGTCTTATGACAAGGTTCTACCCCATCTACTATGTTCTACTATGACTGGGATCGTTGGGGTGCTGAAGCTCCCAAACTGCAGCAGGTTGGGGAGCCTTGTGGGGAAAGCCTTGGTAAGAGTTGGGGGGTTGTAGTATTGGGTGGGGCACAGTCCTCCCCAAGGATACCGAGTACCCTTCTCTGTGGAATTAGCTGGCCTGCTGCCACCCAATAGGTTGAGACTCCATCCCCCTGACTCAGCCTCAGCTGCTTGACTTGGCTAACTCAGGGGGAGGACTGTTTAGTTGGGCCTTTGCACTCCCCTACAGCCTATCCCAGTCCTCTGGGTTTTTTGGCTTCTCCCAGTTTAAGTGAACTTGGACTCCAAGGTAGCTTTATCCAACCAAGACAAATCCTCCCCAGTTCCCAGGAGCCTGGAGCAGTCCCACCTGATTGTCTTTGGCTCTGTCTCCAATCTCCAGGGCTGGGCTTGCTAGGGATGTGCACAGAAAAGTATTTCATTTTTGTTATTCCTTTAGTTTTCATTATTGTCATTTGTTTTTGTTAACTTTCATTATTCTTTCTTTCATTTTCATTTTTACTTTTCTTTTTCTTTTTCCATTGGTTTCAAGGGAAAACACATTTTCAAGTGTACCTTGGGTTTTTTCACTTAATTTTGAAGTATTTTTGAGCAATTGTACCCCTAACCAAAAGCATTTTTCCTTCCAAATTTCAGAAAGATTGGATAAAGGGTCCATTTATAAGCAATTGAATTTTGTGACTTTAAAAGAAGTGATGCATGCATTTCCAGCTGTAACATCTCTGTTTTCCATCCAATTCTGGTATAATTTGGACATGTCATTGCCCTCACCACCCAAGGGATCATCCCTGCCAAATTTCAGAAATATTGGATAAACAGTCCCAATTTTATAATCAATATAGGGTTTGTGATTTTAACAGAAGACTTCCCTAATGTTTGTCACAGGGGTACAAGATGTGTTTGTGATGCCAATTGATCAGAATAAATGTCAATCATGTACCCTCATTTGTGTTGTGCCCACCCCAACCCTCCTGCTAGTTACTGGGAAGTTGAAATCATTGCCTTAGGAAAGAACAAATAAGGGATTCTCTTATGTCCGCTGTCACCATGCTTCAGGATGTGTTTGGGATGGCAATTGGCCAGCCTGGATGTATCAATCATGTCTCCTGATTTCTTGACTACGTCCTTCCCCATCCCAGCCCCACCACTCTGCATTGTGGTCTGAAGTCCTGGACGTGTCATAATTTATTTATATATTTTTTTTACCCCAGATTCTCAGGACTAGTAGTTCCACAACTTCTATTACCACAACAAAAGGTAAACTGCTTATAAAATTGGGACCCTTTAAGCCATTATTTCTGAAATTTTTAAAATAGTATTCTTTGGCTGCTGGGTACAATCTTTCCAAATTGCATCCACACTGGATAGAAAACAAAGTTGTTACAGCAATAAATGCATGTGCAAGACAAATGCTTATAACATTAGTAGTGGTGTGCAATTCACTTCAGTTATTATGATTTTTTATATATATATATATATATATATATAAAATATATATATATATATATATATAAAATATATATATATATATATATATATATATATATTTTATATATAACTATATATCTTAGTTTCTGTTATTGTAACAACAAAACCAAAAAATAATAATAATGAAAACAAAAATGAAAACAATTTTTGGTTTTCGAAATACTGGTAAAAAATGGAAACATGTATTTCTGGCTATAATTTTTTTTGTCTTATTCAATTCTGATGAAACTTGGTGATATTTTACCTGCAGTGGAGGACAGTATGTGTTCCAAATATCGAAATGGTCAGATAAAGGGAACTGATTTTAGAAGCAATTGAATGTTACAATTTTAAGAAAAGCTCCATACACATTCCTGGCTAAAACTTCTTTATATTCTGTCCACTTTGCATGAAGCCTGGAAAGATTACATCACTCTACAAGTTTACCAAGCCTGCAAAATTTCAGAAAGATTGGATAAAGTGTCCTGAAGTTATAAGCCATTAACTTGAAAATGCATTTTCAGATGTAACATTTTAATATTCCATCCTGTTTACAAGACATTTGGCAGGAATGTATCACATCCCTTCCCTGTCATCTATGAAAAACTACAGGGCAATTTGAAGGTGTGACACTGCTTTTAAACGAGGGCGCGCTGAAGCGCCTCCCAAACGCCGCATCAAAGCAAAGTCGCCGGAAGTGACGTTCTCCCCGTTGCCGGTGGCGGCTGGAGACACAGGGCTTTGCAGCGGCGCATTCTTACGAGTTCAATTATCTGGCTTAAGAACGGCCCGCTCCAAAGCCCCGTGTCTCCAGACGCCGACGCCGCCGGCAACAGGGAGAACGTCACTTCCGGCGGCTTTGCTTTAATGCGGCGTTGAGGAGGCGCTTCAGCGCTCCTCGTTTAAAAGCAGCCTGAGATATAGCTCTGACAAATTTCCTTTACACTGGTTGGACTACAAAGATGTTACAGTCAGACATACATTAACAAGTTAATTACTTATACCACAAGGACCCTTTTTCCAATCCTTCTAAATGTTGGGATAGATAGTAAACATGATGAGGGCTATAATCTTTCCAGGTATCATCCACATTAGATGGTAGACAAAGTAATTACAGCCAGGAATGTAGATGCAGATTTTTGCAAAATAACAAAATTCAACTGTTTATAAAATTGGATTGCTTTATCTAATCTTTCTGAACTTTGGAACAAATAATACCATTGTAGGTATAATCTCCCCATTTTTCATCCAAATATAATGGAAACAAAAATGTTATAGCCAACAAACCATGTGTTTTTCATTTAAACTAATAGAAATTGAAAATGAAAGCAAAAATGAAAATTCAATTTTAATATTCATAAAAATGAAAATAAATTATTTAGATAACTAAAATGAAAACCAAAAAACACATGGGTCCCTGGTGCACACCGCTAAACATTATGTCCCTTTATCCAATCTTTCCCAAATTTGGCAGAGACAATAATCTTAGAGAGGGAGCTGTCCTAGTTTCATTCAAATTGGATGGAAAATAAAGGTGTTACAGTTGGAAATGCATGTGCCACTTGTGTTGAATCCCAAAATTCAATTGCTAATGAAATTGTGACCCTTTATCTAATCTTTCTGAAATCTCGTAGGCCCAATGCAATGCAAGAGGGGTACAATCTCTTCACATTTCATCCAAAATTGGATGAAAAACAATGAAGTTACAGCCAAAATAACAAAATCTGAAAACTGAATAATGAAAATGAAAGAAGGCTCATTCGTTTTTATTATTATAATAACAAAAAAGAAAGGCACATCTCTACCAGGCATAGCTTCTGTCTTGTTCATAGAATTTCAAATCTATGTCCTGGGTCAGGAAATCTTAAAACCTGGAGAAGCTCTTAACTTCACAGGCTCCAATTGACCAGAAACTTGCAGCTCAAAATTGACTGGCAATTGGCCAGAAGCTCTTTTGTCTCTCTCCCCCCCCCCCTGCTCTCTCCCCCTCTTACCCCTTGGCCAACAGTTAGCAAAGGCTCATACCACTGGCTGCCTTTTTCAAATTTTGAAAAACACACTAAAGAAGGGCACCAAGACAGAGCCGCCTAGTTGAACCGTGTTGATTCTTTATGCCAAACTACAGATTGGTCCACATTAATCCAAATCAGACATTTTCAGATTGTTGCCAATTAAATCTGAATTATCCATCACATGCACATAGAGGAACCAGTCAAGGAGCTTGTATTAGGGGGGTGGTTCCCTCCTGTATCAGGAGGCAAAGTGTGTGTCCCAGATCTCTTTGTATCTGCGCCACAAGTCCTTGGCCCACTGCCAGTGCTGTTTCATGTCCTGGATGTAGCAGGGCCTGTGTCATTTGGACCGAGATCTCTTGGAACACCACTTCATTCCTGTCACACCACAACAGGGCATATTGGAACTTCTGCTCCACCCATGGAGTGATGATTGGTCCCCATGGTTCAGGGAATGCAGCATTGGTAGACAGGTCAGTTGGCAGAAAGCAACTGCGAACGAGTGGTAGTGGTAGCAGTGCTGGTTGTTGCCTGGCTGACAGTTTGAGCCATAGTGATGGTAATCCTCCACAGGTCATTACAGAGAATGCAACGGCTAGGAAAAAGCAAGCGCTGTGCACGTACTACCAACCAGGAAGAGCTGGGAGAATGCATGTTTGAAAATGGCATGATGAAGTTTTAAGGCAGATGTTATGTGTGCTCCAGTAAGTGTGAGAGTGGAGAGAAGGGACCAAAGTTGGCACTCCTCATAATGCTCAAGGCTTTTTGCCCATGACTGTATGATGCTGGGAGACCTGTATGTGTGTGAGGCTACACACAACCTAACTGACGGGACGTGGGCATGTGGGTGCACATTAGTCCACATTCACAACGAACTCTGCATGCTCTGGGACCCAGCCATGAGTGAGGACTGCATGTCCAGTGGGTGGTGGGCACGTGGATGGCTGGTGGAAACTTAATAAATGAGCAGGTGGACACCCACCTGGTGTGGGCTACTATCTCATTTGTTAACACCCATTATCACTGGAGGAAACAAGAGGGGCATGGTACTATTCCATCTAATTTTCCATAGCTTCCTCATCTAGGACATATTCCCTCCCCGCCCCCCCTAAATATGAGGTCCTTTTTGCAGCCCATTTTTTTTTTTTGCATTGCCATACTGGCCGTGGAATACAATAAGGCTCCAATTTTAGCACTGCTCCCTTGGGCTCACATTGAACAAATCACAGTAGAGTTGCTAACAGTGTGTGACTGACAATCTTCCTTGATAGACAATCTGTGATCCTTTCATCCTTTTACTAATAAGCTCATTAGGATAGAAGGGATGAAAATACTTTCTAGGATATAGCAATGAACCACAGCAAATTCAGTGCATGTCTGACCACTCAAACTTTAGAGAATCAATCTCTCTTCAATCAAAACTTTGTCAGGTTTTGCTGAATGTCTGCTGAAGGTTACTGCTTTTTCTTTTTCTTTTTTTTAAATAAAGGTTTCTGAGAAAAACCCAACAACCCTTCCAAACTAATGTAAGTCAAGGTGAAAAGCTTTGAATGCCATTTTTTTCTTATCTTTTACCAAAGCATTTGGAAATTATTTTAAACCTCTATTCTGCTTCATGCCCTTGTATTCAAATTTGAAATGAAATACCTATTTTCCAGCATTAGAGAGTAATAAGATATAATAAATAGAGAAAGGCCACAGTTACTATATGTGGAGATGAGTTCTTGTTGGCATGTATCAATAGCTTGGAGTTAAGATGGCTGCGAACAATTTGGCTAAGTGGTGCTTGACTACATCCCAGTGGCTTCAATAAGACCAGGAGGTCTTTAGGTGAGCCGTTCTGAATGAAGTCCCAGAGTTGCCTATTTAGATCCACAAAGCCTAATGTTCCAAGATGTCATTGCTAGTGCTAAAATGTTTGGGCTGGGGAAAGAGTACAGGTGGAAAGGGAAGAATGGGATTTATGGATTGCCCCAAATTAATTTTGCTCCCTGACCTGAAGAATTCTCATGACCAGCCAGACAATGCCTGGGCTCCGTTATGCCTTGAAAAGAGACATCGTTTAGATGACAGATAAAACCATCCTTCTGCTTAGTCAAGTCATTAAAGATTCCATAGCAGATTTTGTAGCAGTAAGAGTTTTGATGTTGAAGTTTGGGGCAGATTCCAGTTGATTAAACTCTCTTGACTGTACTTTTTAATTTCAATTTGATAACTTGACTCACTTTCTATCTGTGTAGTGTTGATATGTGTTATTAAGCATACAATCCAGTGACTGAATTAGTTGATGGGTACGTGTTAGGGGTTATGCTGTGTTATCTCATCTCCCTTTGCCTATATATAAAAAGAAATAAAAAGACAAAATATAAGAATATATTTAATCAGTTTTAGAGTGTCTGTGTTAAAAGGGCCTCTGATTTCATCCCACTACGACCATTCTCTTCTCTCACCCACATTTCCCTCTTTTTCTAGCTATTGTACTCCTTTCTGTGGTCTTCTCCTTTTGTTCGCTTTTTTGTCTTTCTTTTGCTTTAACTTCCACCTCCCTGTCTCTCAAGAACATGGGCCATGGATCTTTGGACACAGCCAGAATCAGAAAGCTGGTGGGATAATTGATTGCTCTAAGGAAATTAAAAGGAGGAGGTAGGACTGGGCAAACAGAACCAAGTTCGGAAATTTGGTTCAGTTCAGTTCGGAAATTAAATTTGGTTCAGAAGTTCAGTTCGGTCGACTGAACTATTCAAGTTCGGTTCGAACTCCGAACTTCCGAACAAAGTTTGGAAATTCAAACCCCATTGAACTAAATGGAGTATTCTCTTTTAGGGATGGGCGAACAGAGCCCGTCATAGGATCACCACGCTCAATACCCACATGGGGTCAATTTCAACCACGCTTCCCGGGCTACCCGAGGGAATAACGGGTATTTTCAGACGTTATGGGTGGCCGGTTCACCACAGTGAACCACCAGGGGGGGCGAACAGCGCAACCACGCCCGGGGGTGGGAATACGACCCAAACAGACGTGCCGGGAACGGGACCACGGGCCGGAACCGGGCAGCATCATCGCGGGCCGCGGCAGCACAACAGACGTGCAGCCGAACCCCCGCCGGGCGCAAAACCCCCACAAGGCACCGGGCAGGGGCGGGACACAGACATGGCTGCCTGAGGGCAAACGAAGNCCAGTAGCCACGGCCCGGGATCCCCAGCGGGATCCCGGGCCATGGCACATCTGGCCCAACGTGGCGGCCGCAGTGGCCCCGCTGCCCGCCCGTCTCCCTAGAGGGTGGGCGGCGGGGTGCGTGGAGGGGGTGGGGCCGTGCAGCTGCACGTTGCGCCGCGCGGCCCCGCCCCCTCCCAGATTCCCCGCCGGGATCCCCCCGGCACGTCTGATATGGCGTGATGGGGTGACCCCGGCGGGGAATGAAAGGGTTGTTTTCAGTACGGGGCCAAGTGGCCCCGTAACGTCTGAAAATACCCAACTATAGACACAAAATTGAGGTTGCTGAGGAAGTGTGTGTTTTCAATCCTGCTTTGCTCAGTGGAGGCCTGGACACTCAAGGAGGCTAGCCAAAAATTAAATGTTATAGACAGTTGCTTGTGGTTGGTACAAAGGGGACAATAGATGCAATAATAAGGAGCTATTTGTATTTGAACATATTTGAACATACGTATTGGTTGGAGAACAATTGTTTAATAGGAATGGGCTCTTTGATCTGAAAGGCAGTAAACCAAGAGGCAGGCCATGCAGGAAAGGATAGATGGTATAAAAGGACAACCTAGGGAATTAAAAGGAACTTAAAGATGTGGAATGTATACTGATCTGTAAGACAGAGCAAAATGGAAAGTGGCCCTGTGTTTGTTAGACTATGGGACAAACAATTGGGGTAGGGAAGCATTGGTAACTAACAGTATGGCACAATTATAAGACTAAGGAGTGGTGGTGGTGATCTATCAGCTTGTTTTTTTAGAACACAGCAAAGATTCTATGTATTCCAGGGTTATATGGAGAGGGGAACAAAGTTTTTTTGGTTAAACACTATGTTTCAGCCCATTAAGAAGATTTACAGGTTTTCTCTATAAGAAGCACATTTCCCTGGGGACAAATAGGCAACCCAACCAAAAAACAAGGACTGACCTTTCTTCTTCCCTAAATAAGAAAGTGCATAGACAAGTTACACCAGCAGCCTTAGTAGGTTGAGGCTGACCACTCCCAACACCTTTTTAGGGTATGGTGAGTGACCCAAATTCAGTAATCTAGTACAAGTGCTTTGCTGTTATCAGTGACCCTTACTGTCACAGGGAAAAAAATTCCCTATTGTGCAGGGGGGCTGAAAATTGCCCCCTTGCATCTCCAGTTACCTCCCAGCATGAGCTATTAATTTGTATGCATAGGTCAAATTCATGTTTTCTTGCAAATTACAGCTGCATTAAGCATGAAAGGGAACAATCAACCATTGCACTTTTGTTGAGTTACCCATTGCATTTTCCCTAAATGTGAGTTTGATTCCCCAAAGCTTCCTTGCTTTTTCAAATTTTGGAGGCACTGGGGCTGATGTTACGCATTCACGAGAGGGAGGGCAAGATCCCTGGAAGCTCTCTCTTACTTGTCTGTCAGTTGATCAGCTATTAGGCTGGTGAGGTAGCCAGCCTTTGAAATTTATAAGCGCTGGCCATGCGTGTAAATTTTAAACTGATTAATTGCTTTAAAAATTGCTTTCCCAAGTGCCATTTTGGGAATAGATACTCA
The DNA here is from genome assembly GCA_003113815.1 of Sphenodon punctatus. Classification (NCBI taxonomy): domain Eukaryota; kingdom Metazoa; phylum Chordata; class Lepidosauria; order Sphenodontia; family Sphenodontidae; genus Sphenodon; species Sphenodon punctatus. The sequence goes on along the minus strand of QEPC01013298.1, from coordinate 606,093 downwards.
TGCACAGAATGGACCCAGCGGCAATTTTGTGCATGCACAATAAGTTTTATTATTTTTTATTTTAATTTAAAAAATAATTTTAAAATCACTATGCATGGGCATAATAGCCAGTGGATCATTCTGCACATGCCCAACCCTTTTTCAAAATTGTGCAGGCAGTGTTTGGAAAAGGAATTATGGAAATATTTTGGAAAAGGATTTCAAATGTGCAGATGCATTAAAGGCCATTTGCTCATGTGCAGTGATTTTTTAAAATTAATTTTAAATCAAATAATTAAAAAATAAATAAATACCAAAACGGTAGGGTCATTTATGGAAAAAAATATCCAAACAAAGGTTTTTTTTAAATGCAAATGAAAACTAAAACAAAAACATTAGGAGTTCCTTCTGCACCCCCACCCCCCCTAGAATGCAGCTTTGTTGCCAGAACGAGGAGTTAAAGATAGAAAGCCCTTATAACGCAACAGCTGAGTAAGGCTGAAGCACCAACATCGTTTGCCATTTTTCTGTTTACTGTCAATGTTTCAGCATTCTTACCACTAATTCAATGGCATTTTCCATCAGTTTTCAATAATTGCTGACATTTTGCATCAGTTTCCAATATTTTGCAACATTTCTGACATTTTGAGGCACTTTAGCAACATTTCCAACATTTAACAACATTTACGGCACTTTGAGGTAATTTTGCGACATTTCCAGCATTTCACAACAGTTGCCAATTTTTGCAAAAGTTTCCCCTTTGATTTCCAGAAGGGGCATTCAGGGGCCTCGGAGTGGGGTGCATGGGAATCTTGGAGACCCTGGCACACTGTCCCTCCCTCTGCTCTGGAAGGCACTGGGAACCGGGATCCCTAGGCAATGAGGCCACATTGGTGATTTTTTAGGCAGGGGTGGTGGAGAGCAGCTGGTGATGGTATGGGGTGCACAAGGAGGGCACTGTCCTGAGGGTATAGAAGAGATGTGATGGGATATGGGGGATAGGATGGGATGGAGGAGGGCCAGGACAGAGAGTGCACACAATGAAGTGCAGTAGCAAACAAATTTACTGAAGATATAAGATAGTATGTAGTCAGACTCAGGCAATCTCCAACGAAGGTCAGCTCATGAAAATCCCAACTCGATGCTGGGTCAGATGGAGTCGTTCTGTGAAGTAGACACACTAGCTTACTCTGAAGAGAAGAAGGGAACAATTATAATAATAATTTTATTATGGCACTAGCTTCCGCCATGGCCACAAAAATCACATAAAAACAAGTACAAAACAAACACAACAAAGAATAACAATACAACAAGCAAAAATAAAAAATATTGCCTATTGTAATCCACTTTAGATATTGGATATATTACACCACACTTCAGCACAAAATTATAACCCCTGAGCAGGAATCATGAACTTATATCTCCTCTTATCCTTGCTGCCAAAAGGCCAAAAGAAGCGACAGAGCTCATGACAGACTTGTCTCACGCATCCAATAAATATGCAACTCTGCTGGTTATTGGAATATATTCCTTTCCCTTATTTAACGGATTCAACTACAGATGCCTTATAGTCTCATACAGGGGACAATAAAAGAGAACATGTAACAAATCCTCAACCTCAGCTTCTGAACAGGGGCAAGTCCAGCTCTGTAAGGTATTCCACTATACCGGGCCAATAGCTCAGCCAAATTAAATAGTTGCAGACTTAATTGCATGTATGCTCTGCGTAGCGCCTTGCCTTGTAGCTTATCGAGATACACTTCAAACTTGTGTACTCTTTAAAGGAGAGGATAAAAGGGTGCGGCTTTCCATGCGGCCACTGCCTCCAGATCCTCTTGATTAGCTATATCTAATGCTCTCTGAACCATCAGTTTCTGAAAAGAAGAAGGGAACAAAGTGTTGGGGGGGGTTCATGGGATGGAGTGAGCCACCTTTTATGCTGCCAGAGGGATCCTTCCAAAATTCAAAATTAGTTGCACTTTGCAACACTTTGTGATTCAATCTGATACTTTTCAACACTTTACGGCAGTTTTTGGAACTTTCTGGAATGTTCCAGAGCTTTCTGAAACTTTGTGACACTTGAAACACTTTCCAAGAGTTTCTTTGCTGGTGATAAAATGGTGACAGGCAATGGCGGCAAGCAGCAGCAAACATCAGAGCAAGAATCAGACTTGCTGGGAATGCTGTGTTGGGAAAACAGCAATGGATTGGCTGTTTCTGACAGAATTATTGAAAACTGCAATGTCATTTCAGGCCAACAGCTGAGGGGATAACACATGTGCAAAGCCCAATCGTGCTCTCTGGTCTCAGCTAGCTGGAGTTTCTGAGTCAAGGATACCTGCCTACCTGAAGGGTGGCGGAGTTTGACAGCAAAGAGCTTTGAGAATCTGGTTGCAAGGCACTCTCTGTGTATGCAGACCTTAAAATGTGCCAAATTAATTGCTGGGGCTATATAACCTCCCTACATGTGTGCTTTTAACATTTTACAAAATCACTTCTGGTAATTGAGTAATAAGGGCAGCAGATGGGAAGTGAAAGGATGTAACCTTTCCCCAACACAGCAATGCACTTAACCTCAAGAAAAGATTGTTCTCACCAGGTGTATGGAAATGTTTATTATTGTGCCTCATTCTCCTCTTATTGTGAGGTCTAAGTGAGCAGAGCTAATTGCTTTGTTAATTGCTAATAACAAGTAGTCCCTTGATGACGAAGACAGACATTATAACTTGTGTTGCCAAAACGTATATTTGGCTTATCTTCAAGATCTCTGTTTAAATATGTTGTTTTATAAGAGAATCTATGCAATTATTTCACTTTCTTTTTTACTTTTATATTAGTATGTAGCATTAATTACACATACCTAAGGCATCAGTAATTGGAAATGCAAAGTGCAAACATTCTACTAATAGAAACTGTTACGGGTCATGTAAACACCAATTTTATGCAATTAGCCAAGGCTTACACACTGCAGGGAGAAGACATAAATTTTGTTTTTATGATAAAAAAAAAAAAAGGAATGAAGAATGGAAAAAAACAATTAAATATATAATTGTGGACTTCTCTTACTGTACTCCATCTCCAAGAAATGCAAGGGGAAAAAATAAATTCTATGTATAGCAAATATTAGTGTGCATCCAGGTAAAGGGACAATATATTACTATATGCTACAGCCAACATTAAGGGCAATCATATGCATGCTCCTGATCTCTAGCACAACCAATATCACCTCTTTCCCTAAAGCAGGTACAGCACATGTTATACCAAAATTAACAGTGTTTTTCTTAGATTATTATTGGTTTAACAATGTATAAATGACTAAACAAGATTTAGGATTATTGCCTTGCGTATTACATCAGGCAAAATCCAGGCATAAAAATCAATGTTTTAAAAAATAATTCCATGAAGCTATTTCAATCTCAAAACCACTACCCACTTATGCGTACAATGAGGCTAATTAGAAAATGGAATTTTCTCTCTGCAGAAAATAAAAAATTTCCATTATTTTTTTCAGTATCACAATTTTGTTTTCCAATTTTTCTTACGTTAATTGTTAGAATTCCTACTTAGCATCCATTAGGATGCTCAAGGCCATAGTGAGGCATGGGCAAATGTTCCTGGGCCCCTTGGGCTGGGGGGGGGAAGGGCCAAATAGCTTTGAATTAGATTTATTTAATTATGAAATGTCTTATTATAATACTACAACACAAGAACATGCAAGAAATTCAGTGTTCTAATAACTAATTTAACTAATGTCCAGTCCATGCTGCTTCTCTGAGTTGAAAAGTCTGCAAGCTAGTTTGTTTAATAACATAGGAAGATCCTTAGTGAGTGACATACTGGGTCAGAATTTGGTCCATCTAGCTCAGTATCTTCTCTTCAACAATGTCAGCTTTGGTTGCATCAGAGTAGTACACACCAGGCGAGAATGGAGTGATCCCTTTCTTGCTCTTCACTCCCAAACTCTAGCAGTCAGGGGTATCATCCCCTGACTAACATAACTTAATAGCCTTTAGGGACCTATCCATTACACTAAGAATGTATCCAATTATTATAGAATGATAAAGGGACTAGAAAACCAGCCATATGAGGAAAGTCTGGAAGAATTGGATATGTTTAGCCTTCAAAAAAGAAAACTAAAGGGGGCATGATGGCAGTTTGAAAATATCTAAAAGTATACCAGGGAAAAAAGTGAACATTTATTCTCCACTGAAAACACTTTTAGATGAGCAGCTCTACTTACCGGCTTGAAGGAAGCCCTTCCTGAAAAGCCACGTGAGGTGCGTTTAGACACACCAGAAGTAGCTGGCCACCATAAGAATCACAGCTCATGCAATCTCTTTGAAGCCGTATTTGGAAAGCCCCGATATCGAGGCTTTCCAAATACGGCTTCAAAGAGATCTTGCAAGCCGCGATTGCTATGACGGCTGGCTGCATCTGGTGCGTCTAAACACACCCTGCATGGCTTTTCAGGAAGCGTTTCCTTCAAGTCGATAAGTAGAGCCACTCATCTAAAAAACATCTGAGACAGAAGAGGAAATGGACTTAAATTTCAGCTATGTAGGTTTGGGTTAAATATTGGGAAAAACATCCCAATTATGAGAAATGTTAGGAAATGGAATAACTTGAGAGATGCTCTCTGAGATGCTGTAAACTGAGTCTCTCCCATCTTGAACTAGGGTCATGGGTTGGGGCTAGATTAGACATCACTTGAGGTCCCTCCCTTTCAAATTTGCATTCCTATTATTCTAATAAAGAAGTTATTGAAATTGAAAATGTCCTGAAAAAGACTTGCTAACTTTGCAGTTATTCCAATTGAGCACTCTTGAGAATGAACATAGATTCTGACGATGAGATTGTCGACTTCACTTTAAAAAGCCAAGCCAAGAAAGTTATTTTAAAATAAATGCAAGTCTTAAAACAGACAGAAGCACTGTTGTGTTCAAGTGTAATGGGCACATCAAAAAGAAGTTACACAGTCTTCTTAGTTAAAACACACAAGGTTCATCTCACTGTTGACTGTCCCCTACCTACATAAGAAAATAAGAACATAAGTAGTGTCATACTGTGTCGGACCAATGGTCCATCTAGCCCAGAATCCTGTCTCTGACAGTGGCCAATCACAGTGGCTTGGGAGAAGCACCCATCAGGTTACAATGGGGGATCCATTCCCTGTTGTTTTCCACCAGCTCCCATCATGTTCCCGGAACCTGTCTGGCTAATAGCTGCTAATGGACCTATCTTCCAGAAACTTGTCCAAACCTCTTTTAAATTCAGCTATAGTAGTGGCCCTTATCACAGCCTCTGGCAGTCGATTCCACAACCCAATTATACGCTGAGTGAAAAAATATTTTATTTTATTTGTTTTAAATTTGCCACCCATGAGTTTCATGGAGTGTCCCCTAGTTCTAGTACTGGCTGAGAGGGTAAATAACTGTTCCTTGTTTATTAGTTATTAAGTCATTAAGACATTACATCCTCGAATACTATTTGGCTAATAGCCATTAATAGATCTACTCTCCAAGAACTTATCCAATCCTTTTTAAAACCCAACTATACTACTGGCATGCATCCTCTGGCAACAAATTCAACAAGTTTATTGTGTGTTGACTGAAAAAATACTGTATTATATTTTTTTTAAAATCTGCTATCAGTTAGTTTCATGGAGTGTCCCCTAAGCAGCCATGACTGTGCCTTATCAGCCGCCATGGCTGTCCGTCATGGTGGGAGACAGGACACTGGGAACAGGGCATGGGCAGGGATAACCATCCATATTTTTTATGTGCTCCTGGCCCTACCTAAGCTGTGCAAGTGGCGAGACGGATCCATTTCTGTGGACACGTCAGTTCAGTGTTCCAACCTGGACCATGTCACCTGCAATTTTCCTTCCCATGGCAGTGAGGGGAGCAGTCTAGATGGTCGTACATCTTTTTTTTCCATATATCAACTGGCTCACCCTCATCCACGTTCTTATTTACACCCTTTAAAAAATCCAATAGATTAGTGAGGCACAACTTCCTTTTGCTAAATCCATTTTGACTCTTCCCCATTATGCCATGTTTATCAATATGCCCAGTAATTCTGTTATCAACCACCATTTCCACCAATTTTCCCTGTACCAAAATTTATTTATTTATTTAATACATTTATTAGCCACACACACCCACACACCCACATACCAATGGCATCCCGGGGCGGCGTACAATTAATTAAAAACAACATTCAAAATAAAATACTTTAAAAATCCAATCAATTTAAAACCAAAACAGGGTCGGGATAAACAAATAAAAATAGACAGGTAAGGGGAGATATAACATCCTAACCCCCCCTCCCCCCCTCCTCCCCAAAGGCCTGGGCGAATAGCCAGGTTTTACAAGCCCGCTGGAATGTCAAAAGGCAAAAGGAAAATCAGGCTCACTGGCTTGTAGTTTTCAGGATTGTCTCTGGAGCCATTTTTAAATATCAGCATTACATTTGCTACCCTCCTATCCTCAGGTACAGTGGCATATTTTAGTGATAGGTTACAAATTACTAATAGTAGTTCTGCAATTTCATATTTGAGTTCCTTTAGATCTCTAGGATGAATATCATCTGGTCCTGGTGATTTGTTACTATTTAGTTTGTAAATTTGCTCTAGAACCTCTTCCATACTCACACTGATTTGTGACAGTTCTTCCAATTCATTATCTAAAAAAATAGTTAATTATTTATTTCATGTTTTTTATGCCGCCCCCTCCTGAACAGCATCTTGGGGTGACTAACAACATTTTAAAACAAACAATATCATAAAAACACAACATTTAAAATAAGCCAACAGTAAAACCAATAAAAACCCTCCCTAATCCACCCCACCCATCCCATCTCGGCAAAGGCCTGGAAGAACAGCCAGGTCTTACACTGTCTATGGAAAGGGGGGAGGTCTACAGCCAGGTGGATCTCTAATGGGAGGAAATTCCACAGCCATGGAGCTGTCACCGAGAACGCCCTCCTCATGGTCGACACCCAGGAAATGTGTGGGTATCTCCCCAACATCCTCAGCAGTGAAGACCAAAGCAATGAATTCATTCAGCTTCTCTTCAATGGTGTTATCCTCCCTAAGCACGCATTTCACTTCCTAGTAGGATTGTTTCAAGTAGGGGACAAAAATTCATGAGTATTCTCTAACGGTCCAAGAAGCTGTCCTATGTCCCATTCAGGCCTTTTCTGAGCGTGCTCAGTTGTTGGTTTTTTTACTTTCCAATTTACAAGTTGGGAAGAGGCCACGCATTATGCAGGATCCCTCTGGAAGGTAAGTAACCAACTGTGACCCCCCTGCTAGGCCCCTGCACCCCTAAGGACCCCGCCCCTGGCCCCTGCTAGGCCACCCACTAGGCCCCCAAACCCCCCTTCCCTGGGTCCTGCTGTCCTAGTCCCTCCCTGGACAGCAGAGACCAGGGAAGGGGAAACAGGGGTCGAGCACTGGCCTCTGGCCCTCGCTTCCCTGCCCTATGTCCCCTTTCCCTGCACACGGCCAAGGTTTGGTTGAGTTCCGATGTTCTGGGGCCCTTCCTTGGGACTTCGGAACTCAGAAAAGCAAGGCCAAATGCATCAAGGAAAGCAAGACCAAATGTGTTTTCCTTGGTATTTCCCAAGGAAAACTGAGGACAAAATTTCAACACTACTATCTGGTCATCTAATGGCCCAACTGAACCTCTAGAAGGCATCTTGCTTCTAATTTACTTGAAAATGTTTCTTTTGTTGTTAGTGTTTGCATCTTTAGCAAGTCACTCTTCAAATTCCCTGCATTATTTACATTTTACATATCATTTGGCAATGCTTATGCTCTTTCCTATTTCCTTCATTTAGGCCTAGCTTTCCATATTTGGAAGGACATTTTTGGCTGAAACAGCCTTCTTCACCTCACAATTTAGCCACAGAGGCAGACATTTGGTCCTCTTGCTATTTATTTTTGTCTTCTTTTTCTTCTCTTGTTAGTTCTCAGTCCTGTGCAAAAACTAGAAGGACTGGTCTGGATCTGCCACCAGCAAAGGGCATTCCCAAATACTGGCTAGGATCATGGAATGGATGCCTCAGACACTACAAGTAAATAAAGATTAACTACTGAGAAAATTTTAACTTCAGCATGTTACATTGAACTATCACAAGTCACAAATGTTAGGTTAAATTACTAATGTTTCATTTCTGTATATTTTGCCACTGCTAACTAAATACACATTCTGACCTCTAAAACCTGAAAAAGATTTATTATTAATACTGGACATGTTGAATAAGACTTAGTTGGTTTTAGTTTGCTAAGCCTCCCACACTATAATTTGGTGGTTTGTCCAGTGACCCCCAAAGTCTTGCAGTGGCACTGAGCATGCTTAAATTTACAATTTTGCACATTTAAGTGTTTGGCTGGAGAAAGGTCAGAATGTTCTGTTTTTTCCAGGATCAAGCCCCTTAAGTCAGTATGTCTGGCTGCCAACTCACACTATGTTTTTTAACCCCAACAATAACTCTAAAGTATTTTTTTTTAAAAAACCTAAGGGTTGCCTTTTATAAAGCTTTATTATATCATATAGTGACAATATTATATTGATAATTTGGAAGGGCCCAGTCTTGAAAGGCCTTCCTATCAAAGAACTGAACACTTAAATCACCTTCTGTAGCTACCATCCAAGTCGATAAGAGTTAGTAGTTCTGACAGAGGTAAAACTGTGTTCTCTTTTATCCATTACATTATTTGTATTAATATTTTTAAACACTTGGGTTAAGAGGATGCAAACTTAAAGGTAAACCCTTGCCCTGTGCTTCATTAAAAGAGATGGTTACATTGATAGGGGTTTAATAAGGAACAATGATTTTGATGATGACTTTTCTGATTGGTGAACAACAGGGGCTCAACGTGAAGTGGTGTAATTTCGGCATAATTGAACGCAATGGAACTACAGATGTGTCCTACTAGAGGGATTTAAAATTAGTAGTGACTCAGCTCTCATTGACTTTGGTTGCCTAACTCAGTAACTCACTGAGGTACTAAATCGCACCTGATGTTACTTGCACATTCAAGCTTCTCTAGAATGAAAGTCTAAGTATCCTAATGCATATATCCATATACTATAGATCACTCAGACAACCTTTTGTACTTGTCTGTTTTTTAACTTCAGTAACTCAGTTTGACTCTGTCTATGCTAATTTTAGACCTCAATACTGGGACTTATGAATACAATTATTTTAATATTGTTATTTGTTTGAAATGTCAGAGCATGGCAGAAAGCACAGAATGGCCTTTTCCCAGAAAGCTACAAGGAGTAAAAGGTTTTGTTCCTTTGTCATTTCCTTTTTAATCTGAGAAAGCAGCTTCAACAATCACCCTTATCCTCACCATCACAAGAAAAACAGTACAAATTCAGGCATATTATGGAACAAGACTTTTTTCTCTAATAAAGAAGGAACATCAAGAGAAGAATTCCTATCTATTTGAGCTTATTGTGTGGCTTGTACCACCATAGTATCCAAGAAGCACAAAATATTCAATGGGTTCAATCCTTGGGCCTGCATAAATGGTGCCTACACAAGGTGTATGGCTAAAACACCTGCACTGAGGCGTGCACACGCACCATGGTACACAGAAAGCTGTGCAGGACAAGAGTCCAACTCAGGCCAATGCGGCCCCCCGAGCCCACACACTTTGTAGCCTGGGGGAAGGAGTAGGAGTCATGCCTGTTGCATCCCCCATGCTGCAGGGTGCATGGGTTTGGGGGGTTTCATTGACCTGGGTCATGCCTTTGTCCCATGTGTCTTGCTGTATGCACTGTATGCATGCGAGCGCCTAAGCTCCTGCCCTCTGGTCGAGCACTACACCTGCAGATGGCTTATGCAGGCCAGAGGATTGTACCCATTAGGTGAAATCCTACTGGCCACTTATGCTGGCCAGTACTTGCGCCACCAGTAGTGAACGTGCTTGCTCAGGCACACATGTACCCCATGATGCAGCAAGCCGTGCAGGGCAACGGCTCCTTCTCCACCCCCCAAGCTGCATTGTGTGGGCTCAAAAGGATCACATCGGAGGGGGCACGCCATTACTGCATGCATGTGGTGCATACGCATCTGAGCGAGTGCTGCCCAGTCGTATTTTTGTACCTGCCACCAGCTTAAGCCAGCAGCAGGATTGCACTCAATGTGCTTAGTCTCACAACCCCTCGGTGCCATAGGGAAGCATTGTCGTCCCCATTTTATAGATAGAGCATTGAGGAGCTGAAAGCACACAGGAATTCTTTGTGAGAAGGAAAGACCTGTTCTCTTTACAGTTCCAGGCTGGCAGCCTCACCAGTGAACCATTCCTTTTATACATAGGTACAAATGAGAGTTCAAAGGCAAAAAGAAGAGTTATGGAGTTAAGCTTCTATTGAGAGTATGTTATCCAGTGGGTGTTTCTACCTTTGACAATATCCCTTCAAGGCTTTATTCAGACAACAACATATTGATGGGAGGAGCACTATATCATGTTGTCATGTGGGTGCTAGTGTCAAGTGAAATAATTTCCTAAGGAAACCCACAACATCAGGTTTGTTCATGGGCAGGGAATCATGTTCATTGTGTTTTCTCCATTGCCGCCAATGGGCAAAATGCAGGGAAGATGAGTCCCTGTTCATGAGGAAAGGACATTCATATTATACCAGCTGCAAAAGACATGCTCCATGGGCTTCCCCCTGTCATCATGGGGTATTTTCAAATGTTATGACTTGAGGAGCTGCCACGCTTTGGTCCTGTCTGTAGTGAGAGCCCTCATCATGGGCAGGATCAAGACCCACTGCTGAACAAAAGTGATGGCAGCTGGCGCTGGGGAGGGGGCGGCGAAGAGATGTTATAGGGGAACTTGGTATAGCCCAGGCTCAGGGAGATTGGGCACACCTCGTGCCTGAAGGCGTGTGGTACAGTCAACCTTGTGGGAGGGGTTTTCCCTGTCTCTGTTGGCTCTCTCCCTCACTCGGCGCCTCTCTCCTGGCCAGGTGGGCAAGCTGGCTGCACAGCAGCAACTAGCAATGGATTTCTCTTCATTTAACTTCTAACAATAAACGAGAAACTTAAATAAACCTCCCAGACTCCAAGTCTTCTTGTTACAGGGGGGATGTGTGGACATGGTGCACACGGCCCCGACCACTGCACTGTTCAGCATGGCCTGGCCCCCCTCCATGATGGGTGGATGTGGTGGCCAATGAGGCCACTACGCCTGCCCAGAAAAGCTCCATCCAGTGGCCGGAGTTAGGTAGAGCGGGCCATCAGACATGATGGCCTGCTCTACCATGGTCCGGGGAAGGCTTCCCTGGACCGTGGCAGGGATAACCCTGGGATGTGCACTGGCAGGGACCCAAGTGCACAAAGCAGAGTTAATCCTGCCAAAGTCTGGGGTAAGTTTGTTCATACCTGCAGTTAATATCTGGCTGGCAGGAACAAACGTAACACCACCATTGGTGGCCACACCAGGGTAAACGTGGCCACCCGTGGTAGCATCATGTTTGAAAATACCCATTGTTTTACATGAATACAGACTAATTGTTTTGATGATGTACACAAAAAGAAAATGTGCACCAATGCATATTAAGAGCCACTGTAGCTTAATGGAGAAGGTATTGGACTTGGTCATGCAAGAGGAGAGTTCAAATACTATCTCAGTCATGAACTCACTAGGTGGCCTTGGATGAGTCATTATCATAACCAGTTCATTTGTACCTCCCATAGAATCAGTTCACGCTGCCCTGGAGGCACAAATTAAATGGTTATAGGTAGGGTGCAGTGTGAACTGATTATATGGGAGGCAGGGGTGCAAATTTATTTTGTCAATTTAATTATTTCATCAATTTATATCACACCCCTCCTGAAAACAGCTCGGGGTGGCTGGTTATGGGCTGGGGGCAGCGTGAACTGATTATGGGGGCACAACTGAACTGGTTATATATATATATATATATGTCTATTTTTATGGCATAATATGCTTAATAGGCTGGCTGCATTTTGGGTGTCTTGTGTGTTTGATAGCAGCACCTCTGCTATCAATAGGCACAGGTGGCTCCGGGGGCAAGAAGCAACATGCCTTGGAGGCCAGGCTGGCTAAGCTCACCCACATCCCCCAGAAAGGCAGTGGACACAGTCAGTCTCTCTGTGCCTGCCTCACTGTTCACCCGGCTGCCCCTGCAGTGAAACCACTCCTGGGGAGTGGTCATAGATGCTCAGCTGGGGAGGGGGGGTCATTGAGAGGCCATGCTTATCTATGGCTACTTGGCTGAGCACCAGGTAAGGCAGCCAAGCAGTGGCAAGCCAGGCAGGCGGGGAAGAAGCATGGGGGAGGCCATGCTTCTCCATGGCTGCTCAGAGGGGTGGAAAATGGAAATCCTTCCTGCCCAGAGGGAGAAAATTTGATGTAAATGTACACATTTTCATAATTAGGTGGGGCCTAATTATGCAAATTAGGCCCCCACCAAGACTTTGCACATGGCCTCACAAATCCTGGGTCCAGCCCTGATAGTAATTACACTAAAAGGAATGCAAAATGTGTTTTTGTCTTGCTCATATGTATTTATTTCAGAATCCTCTGCACAACTTACCTAACCAGATCTTTATTTACAATATAGTTTATCTAGTGTTTTGTTTTTGAAGGGTATTCTTATTTAACAGGATTTTAAAATTATTTTAATGGGATTTTTCTAAAAAAATATTGTTGTTTAAAAATAAAAATTAAATCACAATAAAAACAAATTTATGAAAATATCATTCTTGGCCAGATTTCTATTTTGGTGTAACTACACTGCAGTCGACTGTGTTGCACCAACAGAGAATTTCCTTGCTATCGTCACATCTACAGGCATTTGAGAGTAAGGCCATTTTTACATGGACACCCTCCCCCCCACTGGGTGTGTGGGTGTGCGGTGGGGGGGGCGTCCACGTAAACGGCACAGCGGTGGGTGGGGGGATGGGTGTCCACCCGTACAAACTGCATGGGTGGTGGGTGGAGGTGGCTGAACCGTTCCAGTGCACACTCATCTCCACCCATCACCCACCCAGAGAGCCATCCACCAAAACAGAGGAGACTCCGTGGGTGGATATGGGTGGAGGTGGGTGTGCGCCTGTTCCCACAAGCACACACCCACCTCCACCCATTGTGGCAGCACACTTATCCCCCCACCCACCACTGTTCAGTTAAAGGGGGCCTAAGTTCCCCTAGATGATAAAGGCATATAAGAAGGGAAAAGTTTTTTTTTAAAAATCAATGTAATATATAATGAGTAGTGCAGCACTAATTCTTCCTTTAAGATATGTTGGGTACTTACAGACATGATGGGAGGCTGCCATCCCGCCTGGGGGTGGGAGAGGTCTAGCGCTGTCAAGGTGCACTCCAGCCACAGGAACACATGTCCCTGTAGCATGCCCTGGTGGGAGAGAGGTCGAGGAGTGATTTTCAGCTTCCCATCCAGGCCCCCACACAGAAGCCGTCACCCCGCTCCCCCCTCTGCCCTGATGGACAGTCATGGCTTCCTATTATAGGCAGCCATGGCTGGATGCCATGGTAACCCCTCAAGCCAGGAGGAGCCAGTGCCAGGAACAAACTTTTACACCTGGTTTGCCTGTTCTGGCCTGGCTGGGCCTGCTTTGATCCAGGCCCACATTTCTGACCTGGCGGTCACCCCAGGATGGATTTGTACCTGGCCCACATCTGGCAGGCCCAGAACAAATGTTCTTTCATGTTGCTGGCCCAGCTGGGCCAAAGCAGGCCCTACTGGGCCAATGTCATGTTTGTAAAAACCCTTTGGTGTTGCTTGGTACCACGGCTACTGACTTTTGTACTAGCTCCATTCCTCTAAGATCCTGAAATGCCTATACTCGACAGGATGAATTAAGCATGCACAGGCCTCTCAAACTTTGAACTTCCCTGCTTTAGTTGGCAACTTGGCTTAAGTGACAGCCACAATGATATACAAGCATTTTAATGCTTTGTCAGGGTGGGATTTGGGCAGCAGACTTAGTTTACTGTTGACAAATAGAGTACTGAGCCTGAGCCATCTATCCTGGGATAGAATATAGTATAAAAAGCTGTTGACTAGAAACTTTGAATAATTCATAGCATATGCTCTCTTTTCAGTGAAATAGTAAGTTCTATTTTAGATCAAGCTTCCCACTACGGCAGGGTGTTGTCACCTAGACTGATTTGAAACATTTTTTTGCTACTCTGTTCATTGGAACAGAGTTCTAAAAGGAAGTTCAAAGGGGCCACAGCTGACAAGGATATTCTCTCCTCTAAGAATTCTAGAAACATGAAATTCATGTAGATGCCCAGCAAAGAAGTGGAGCAGGGACACACAAACTTATTTTATTTTAAAACAAAATAAAGAGAGACTATACTCACATTCTAATACACTTGCAATATCAATGTGTGTATTCCTGCAAAAGAGATGTGCCACTTCTACCAGTGGAACATCACCATAATGCTGGCCCTAACCATTGTTTGCCAGGAGCAGTTCTGTCTATGGGCATTTTCGGACGTTATGAGATCACAGGGTGTTTTCAGACATGATGAGATCACAGTGAACCACGCTGAATACCTACATGTGGTCACTGTGCCCTGTACGTTTGTTCGGCAGCCGCCAGATGTTCGCCGCACTGAATACCCACATGGGGTCAAGTTCAACCACGTTTCCCAGGCTACCGGCGTGAAAATCAGCTGAAGCGTGGTGAAAGTGATTCCAGGTGGGCATAAAAAAAAAGTAACGTCTGGTCAGCTATCACGGCCTGGAATGCCCAGCGGGATTCTGGGCCATGGTGAACATGGCCAGACGCTGCGGCGGCATTGGCCTCACTACCTGCCCGTCTCCCCAGAGGGCGGGTGGCAGGGAGCGTGGAGGGGGTGGGGCCGTGTGGCCACAAGTTGCGACGTGTGGCCCTGCCCCCTCCCAGATTCCCCGCCGGGATCCCCCGGCACATCTGTTAGGGCGTGACGGGGTCATCCCGGCGGGGGATGAATACATTGATTTCGTGACGGGGCCAACCGACCCCGTCATGTCTGAAAACACCCACAGTCAACCACACTGAACCATGGACAATCCCGCGGTGGGACCAAAGCACCCCGAACATCTGTTCAGTGGCCGCCAGATGTTCACCACAGTCAATACCCACCTGGGGTCAAAAACAACCACACTTCTGGAACTCTGGCCCGGACCATCTCTGAAAACATTGGGTATTTTCAGACGTTACAAGATCACAGTGAACCACGGTGAATATGCACCTGTGGTCAATGTGTCTCAAATGTCTGTTTGGTGGCCGCCAGATGTTCGCCACAGTCAATACCCGCATGGGGTCAATTTTAACCACGCTTCTCAGGCTAGCAGGGGGGATGTGGTCAAAGCATGGAAGCGTGGTCAAAGAGATCCCCAGCGGGGACCAAAACAAAGTAACATCTGGCCAGGTGCCATGGCCCGGGATCCCCGGCAGGATACCAGGCCGTGGTGGCTGCTGCATTGGCCCCACCACCCGCCCGTCTCCCTGGAGGGCGGGCGGCAGGAGTGTGGAGGGGGCGGGGCCATGCGGCTGCACGTTGTGCCGCGCGGCCCTGCCCCCTCCCAGATTCCCCGCCGAGATCCCCCTGGCATGTCTGTTGTGGTGTGATGGGGTGATCCCGGTGGGGAATTAATAGGGTGATTTCGGTACGGGGCCAAAGAGCCCCATAACATCTGAAATCACCCATTGTCAAAGCGATTCCCACTGGGAAACAATAAAAAGTAACATCTGAATGGCAACCACCGGCTGGAATCAAACAAAATGATTCCCAGCCGTGGACAAACATGCAACATAGGGTGATTTCAGACATTACGAGATCACGCTCAACCACAGTGAATCATGGTCAATTCCATGGCAGGGCCAAAGCACCCTGCATGTCTGTTCGGAGGCTGCCAGATGTTCACCACAGTCAATACCCACATGGGGTCAACATCAACCACGCTTCCAGAGCTCCCAGTGGGACAATGGGTGATTTCAGATGTTACGGGAGGCCGGTTCACCACAGTGAACCCCCAGGGGGGTGAACAGAACAACCACGGCCCGGGATGAAGAAAAGGCCCTAACAGACGTGATGGGACCAGGACCAAAGCCGGGAACCGGGCCGACCCATCACAGACCGGGGCAGCACAACAGAAGTGCAGCTGATCCCCAGCCATGGTCAAAACTCCCAGAAGGCACCGGGCAGGGGCGGGACACAGACATGGCCGCAGAAGGGCAAACGAAGCCACATGGCACAAAAGGGAATGCCCACACAAGGGAAATGGGAAGGGAGGGGGGAAGAGGGAGAAAAGGCTGACAGGTGCCACACATAGCACACGCGCACACACAATGGACCCGCAGCGGAACACACCGCACGACCACACGCCGGGCACACACACACACACACACACACACACACACACACACACACACACACACACACACAAGGGAAAGGTCAGGAAGGGGGGCAGGGGCACCCGGAGAACAGCACGGGGAACAACGGGAGGGACACCGGCAAGGCACAGGCAGCAGCAAACCCCACCCCCATAGCACCCCAGTCCACAGAGGCACCCCCACAACAACATAGGCAATCCAGGAAGGGGGGGCAGGACCCCTGGAACAAGGCGCGATGGGGCCCCGCAATGCACAGCGAGCCCGGCGGTGAGGGTCCAGGAGGAGGAAGGGGCTGTACAGTCACAGGGGGCCAGATGGAGGGCAGACAGGTCCGGTGGAGCCCCCTGCAGGTTCAGCAACAATCCGACACCCCCCCACCCGGGGAAGGAACACGGTCCAGTCCGGGGGGGCCCGAACCCCCATGTCACGCAAGCACCCAAGAGGGGGGGTGCAGTCGGTGCCAGGGCCTGCTGGAGTGGACTGGTAGCTGCACACGGGTGGGCCAAGAGACCACACAGAGTGCCGCACCCAGCCACCGAGACGGGCAACCGGGGTGGGGGGGCCGGAGGGGGCCCAGGGCCACGGGCAGGGGCAGCAGCACCCCACAAAGCAGGCAGGGGCACACCGAGGTGGTGACACCAGGGTAGGAGCAGGCAGCGGGGACCGGGCCTCCCCCGAACCGGGGCGGGAACCCTCACAGGGGCACGACACTGGGGGGGCCGGGAGGAGCAGCAGGTGTCACAGGCTGCCTCTGGGGGCCCCCGAGGCCTCAGGCCTCGGGTGCCCGGCCCGGTGAACCAGGTGGGGCCAGTGCAGCAGGCCCCGGTGGTACCCCTGAAAGGACATGTAGTGGGCGATCAGGTAGTAGGCCTCAAAGGTCTCAGGCATGGTGAGAGCCAGCTGGATGTCCACACGGGCCCACACCCCCAACAGGGCCGACATCTCCAACGTGGAAGGCTCCGGCACACAGCAGGCAGCATAAGGGGGCCACGGAAGATGTCTCAGCTCCAGAAGCCGATGGTACACCGCCCCACGGGTGCGCTGGTACCCACGGGCCCTGTGAACAGAGGAAAAGTAGGTCACGGCCAAGGCAGGGCCACCCTCAGCCAGACACTCCATGTAGGCGCTCAGACTACACACCAGCAGTGCTGACACGGTCTCCGACCCGGTCCCAGGCACATGTGCGCACAGCGTCTCCAGGATGCGCCCCTCAGGGAAACAAACCAGCCCCAGGGCCTCCGTATGCAGCCGGCAATCACGAGCGCTCACCTCATAGCCAAAGTAA
>QEPC01013298.1:571031-582575 GCA_003113815.1 Sphenodon punctatus | reverse complement strand
TGTTCCTCCTGGCCCCCCGGTGTCCTGACCCCATGTGGGCTCCTGCCCCTGTCCGGGGGGGCTGGTCCCCACTGGCTGCTTCCTCCCTGATGTCTCTGCCATGCTGTGGTGAACCCTGATTCATGGGGTGCTGCTGCCCCTGCCTCTGGCCCTGGGCCCCCTCTGGGCCCCACCCCCCAGTCTGCCTGCACACCTGGGATTCCCCTCCGTGGTTGCCCTCCCTGGTGCCTGGGTGCAGTGCTCTGCATGGATTCACCAACACACCTGTGTCCAGCTACCTATACCCACCTGCCAGTGCTGCCAACAGCAGCCCCCCCCCCCGCACCAGCCCAGATAGCCCCCACGCCCTGGCAGGACAGGATGACTCCGAGGCTGGCACACTGGTCACCCTCAGCCAGTGGGGGACCCTAGCTACATGGAGGGGACAGCCTTGGATGGATCAGAGACAGACATCGAGGGTAAGTGAGCAGGTGGGAGGGGAGATGGACCACGGGTGAGGAAGGAAGGAGGCCTGGCCAGGGGACAGACCCCATCCACCCCAGACACACCAGACCCCTGAACGGAGTCCCAGTGGGTTGCTCTGGCACACCTAAAGCCCTCCTCCACCCCTCCACTCCTATCCCCACAGGGCACAGCATGCCCCAGCACTGGAGACAGGAAGGCGAGGAGGCCTGCAGGGAACAGCCCCAGCAGCAGCTGGAGGGCCCATGTGAGGCACACCGGCAAGGAGGGGGGGCCCAGGGAGGCCAGGTGGGGGGGCAGTGGGGAAAGCCAGGGGGACCGACCACCAGCCCAGGGGGGCACAAACTCCCAGCCATGTCCCCGACCAGGGGGTGGCTGACCAGGGCGGCTAACCACCACCATCTTTATACTCTACAGGGCAGCCCAAGGGGCCCCAGCAACCCAGGGCCATGCCCCCAGTACAACGGATGAGGGAGCACCGGGAATGGGTATAGCA
Source organism: Sphenodon punctatus (assembly GCA_003113815.1). Classification (NCBI taxonomy): domain Eukaryota; kingdom Metazoa; phylum Chordata; class Lepidosauria; order Sphenodontia; family Sphenodontidae; genus Sphenodon; species Sphenodon punctatus. The sequence goes on along the minus strand of QEPC01013298.1, from coordinate 581,617 downwards.
CCAGAGGGAGGACCAGGTGGAGGACATAGTCCGCTCCATCACAGAACAGGGGGAAAAGATGATAGCAGCCGTGGATCACATGGAGGTGGCCACAGAGTGATCCCTGTAACAGGCGGAGGCAAGGAAGCTCCAGGTGGAGGTGCACCTGGGATGGAGGCGAGAGCACTGGGACCACAGCAGGCAGGTAGAGATGTTTGGGCAGCTGGAACAGGCCATTGAGGGGATGGTGTGGGAGCATTCCACTAAAATGGATAGGTCCCATGACATCAGGACCTCGCTGCTCCTGCACGCCGGCACCATGAGTGCCTATGTGATGGCAGTTGCCCCACCGAGCACCCTGCCTGCCCAGGCCCCGATGCTGGGCCTCTCAGTGTCTATTTCCGGTGGAAACCGTGTTTCCGCAATTAGTGGAACGGCATGGCAGAGGCTTTCATTCCGCTAGTTTCATTCCGCGGTTCTGCGGTTCCGCTTATTTAATTCCACTACTTAGTGGACATTTACATGACATTTTCGCTATTTCCGCAATTCCGCCAGCGCCACAAAATAGCGGAATAGCGGTTTTCCGCAATTTCCGCAATTTTTTCGCAATTTTTCCGCAATTCTGCGATTTTCAGAATTCCGGCAGAATTAGCGGAATATCCGCAGAAAAGTAGCGGTGTGGCGCGGGCAATTCCAAAATGGCAGAACAGAATCGTGGCACGGTAACAGCTGCTGCCGCATCAGACCTATTTGTGCCTTTGGACCAGCTGCACAGCTCTGACTCTCCTGCGTCCCCTCCATAAGAACCTCACCGGCACTTGGGGTCTGTGTGTGCATTCTGGAACGTGTCTGGGCCAGTCCCTGTTCCGTGTGGCCTTCTCCTGTGCCTGTACCCTGACCTTTTGGGTTCCCCCCATTCTGGGACTGATTGTGTAGCTGTGGGGGTGCCCGTGCGGGTTGTGCTGTTGTTGGGGGTCTTACTGCCATTCCCGATGCCCGGTCCTGCCCCGGGCCCATTCCCCCCCTTCCCTGTCCCGCTGCCCCCTTCCCCCCTGTGCCAGTTGTGCCATATGTGATGTCTGTCCCACTGTGTCCCCCCCTTCCCCACATGGGTGTGTGTGTGTGCAGGCATGTGTCTGTGCTGTGTGTTCCACTGTGCCCTCGTTGTCTCTGTGCCTGTTGTGTGTGGTATCTTGACGGCTCCTCTCCCTCATTCCCCTCCCTTCCTGTTTCCCTTGTGTGGGCATTGCAGTTTGGCGCTTTTGGCTTTGTTTGCCCTCAGCCAGCCATGTCTATGTCCCGCCCCTCCCCGGTGCCTTGTGGGTGTTTTGACGACAGACGAGAATCGGCATCACAGCTGTTGCACTGCCCCGGGCCGTGATCTGGTGGCCCAAATCCCTGACGTGGTCCCGATTCTGTCATGTCTGTTCTGGACTCTCCTTGACCATGGGGGTGGTTGTTCAGTTCACCATCGCTGGTGATCCACTATGGTGAATCCGGACCACATAACGTCTGAAAACACCCCATGTTAGCACTGAACCAATCTGTTTTTTCTTGTTTGAGAAGATAATTTACCTATTTGTTACTGTAAATGAATTCATTTGTTGAGTTATTTCCTTTATTTGGTACTTCATGTTTGTTTACTTGGTTATGTCAACATTTGGTATTTGGCTAACTTCAGCAGTATTCCACTGAAGTGAAAAAAGTTTGCTCAAGTGAATGAAGTACCAAATACTGAAATATCAAAGTAACCAAATAAATGAACATGAAGCAACTGAAACAGATATTAGGAACCAAAAAGAAAGTGGAAATATTAGCAATTCATATTTGCTTCAGTTAAACAAATACAAATATACCTAAATGGTCAAATTCAGCATTTTCATCAAATATTCATTTCAGCCCTAGCTCAGATATTTTAGTTGCGCATAAGAGTGGCACTAATAACATCAGGATAGTCTCCAGATGCATCTTTAGAACCAAGCCCAAAGTCCCTCGTGAGCCCCTTTCTAGCATACGACCCACTGTAGATCAGAGACACCAAGGGTGTTGACAGGATTAAATTCAAGGGAAGCAGAGGACAGGAAAGTAACTTTGGCATGATCCTTTCTGACATGGACACACCCTTTCCAAATGTAATGATATCCATGATACTCAGAAAAGGAGCAAAAACCACTTTTCCCCACACCTTTCTGATGTGACTGCACCAATTTTCTGAGCATTGTGATGTCACAACGATCGGAAAGGGCCAGGCAAGAGCCAGGGGAAGTGCAACTGCTACTCCTTGGTCTTCTGATCCTTGCACCCATGTTTGTTAGTGTGGAGCATCCTATGTGGCAACTTAGTTCACACAAGTCTAAGGATACCACTCATAGTATTCATTTGGCAGATAACTGCCACAGTTACCAAATAACTTACAAGCTGTCTGGAATACCAGATATTAACTATGGATCATTTTTTTACTATTCATTTAAGATTTATGACCAGACTACTGCCACTGCTCCTGAGGTAAGTAATGGTCCTCCACCCCAGCTGGATCTGCAAACTGATGACTCATCTGATAGTATGTGAATAGCCACAGGGCTATCTGCATGCCATCGGATTAGCCAGCAGATGACAAATCAGGTATTTGTTCAACTCTACCTCTCACCTATTGGATTTTTCAGAAGGACTACTGGGGCAACTTCAGGGATATGGGATGGGTTGCAGTCTGTAGGCATATGCTAACAGAATCCCTAGAGTCTCATGAGTTTAAGTTGTAGTCTTCAAAGCTCAAATTTGTTGATGTACAGTCATGCAATACGGCTGTCAAATTCTTTTTCATCCCTTTCAGTAGTAGTCTAGTCAACTTACAGAAACCTTTTCCCCAGCATGTTTTTATGGAGTCTGCCCCTTTAAATTTGATCTAGTCAAGTAGCCCTCTACAATTGCCATTTTGCAAATGGCACCTGTTTTCTGTTCCAGCTGGTGTTCCTAATTTCTTTTCCTAAGTTTCCTGTCTTATTTTTGAGGAAGAGCTCAAAAAGGCTACTTGCCCACATTCAGAAATATAGTGGGAAAACTCATTGTTTGGCTCCTGGTGGCCAAACTCACAAGCAGCCACCTCCCCAGCTACTGCGGGTGTAGAGGGAGGATAAAACCATCATTTGGCACGTCCCGTGTAAATTTCTCTGAGGGATGACAGAGCTGGATTTTGAGCCCTGTCATCCATCAGAGTAATTGCTGTGGGATGCACCTGATGACCTGTAATCCCCCCTCTCCCAGGTTCAGAACTATTTGTGAGTTTGGCTGCCAGGTGCACGTCCATGAGTTTCCCCACTGTATCTCTGAATGTGGGAATCTGGTCAGAAATCCCTTACCTGTAGCTGAGTACATTAATACTAGCTTGGTTATCTTTACTCTGAATATCCTTATTAATTTCAGTGAGTTGCATTTTTTTATTTTTTTTTATTTTTTGCCTTTGACAGTGACAGTGGCTTTGACAGGGGCAGTGATTATCTATAAATCTGACCAAAATAAAACTATAATTCTGTGCTACCTACCTGGGGACAAATATTGTGTAATAGATTGTTGACTCTCTATTGTGATTAGAACTGAAGTGGCAGCACTGTTTACCATTGTGCTTTATGCTGCCACTTTTTCGGCTGGTCTGCCATTGGCTCAATGGCAACCAATGCTAATTTGTGATACTTCATGGCAATTTGCAACAGTTTATGGAAATCTGTGGCATTTTACAGCAGTTTATGGAAGTTGTGGCAGTTTATGGCACTTTGCAGCATTTACGACAATTGATGGTAATTTGCAACAGTTGCGACAGTTTTAGCGACATTTGCCACAATTTGCGACCGTTCCCCCATAAGGTTATGACAGTTCATGGACATTTATGGATGTCCACAGAACTTTACAATTTGCAACAGTTCCCCCTTAAAGTTTATGCCAGTTTGTAGACGTTTACAGCAGTTCATGGAATTTTACAACAGTTTCTGAAATTTTACAGCAGTTCACACAAGTTTAAGGCAGTTCCCAGAAGTCCCCGAGAGTCTCTAGCACTTTCACAAAGGCAGTATGATTGATTGGATAGCGGAAGAAAATATCAGCAAGTGCTGCTGCTTCAATTGGGGTTGCTGTGTCATTAAGGTGGTGTTGGATTGGTCATTACCAACCAAAAAAACCTGCTGCTGTTGTCTCATCCCTAATTGTGATTGAGCATGTTAAATAATTCATTGCACATAGTGTTTTCAGTGAAATTAAATCTGTTTTGAATTTAAAAAAATGTTCCTGCTGGGCAGAAGTTTGTAGGGGTGTGTATTATAACAAAAGTGAAATAGGGATTCTTCATTTTAGTAAGCTAGCTGGAATACAGAGATGTTACAGCTAGAAATGCATTTAAATATAAATTGCTTATAACATCAGGGCCCTTTATTCAATTCTTCTGAAATGTGGCAGAGGTAGTACCCTTGGGAAGGGGTATAACCTTGCCAAGTTGCATCCAAATCAGATGGGAGAGAAAGATGTTACATCCGGGAATGTGTAGTAAACAGAATTTTGTAAACCAACAACTTTCAACTTCTTATACAATTGAATCCCTTTATCCAATTATTCTGATATTTGGCACACATCATGCCCTCCATTGGGGATACAATCTCACCAAATGTCATCAAAAATGATTGAAAAATAAAGACAAAATGTGTTTTCATTGAAACCAATGAAATAAAAAATGAAAGTAAATATGAAAGAAACAAAGACTAAGAAAATATAACGAAAACAAATGACATTTTAATAATTAAAATGAAAGAAAGTTACTGTGCACATCCCTAGAATTTTGTCACCTAAGGTAACTGTTAATATTTTTTATTTTAACTTCTTGTATTTTCATTTGGAGTTTTATATGGAAGGTCAGTGGCTACAGATTTCAAAGTAATTCTCCCATATTGTTCATGTATACATACCGAATTTTTTTTTAGAATACTGCCTTTTTGAAAAGGAGAAGAGACCCTATTTACTATCTGGGTCAAGGGAGGGGAATCTGAGTAAAATTCAGCCCACAGCTATCTTTTTTATTTGATCCTTTTCCAATTCCTTGATTTGGCCCATGGATTTTGTCTAAGGTTGAACGAGTAGCAAAGTTTTTTAGTTGTGAGAAATTTCACCATATCAGGAACTGGGATTGATTTCTCAACTGTTTCCCAATACTTATGCTATTTCTCAATTTTCACAATATCAAGAAAAATTCACCAACTGATCGCGTAAGGCGTATCACATGCTACCACCTACTGCATTCCCAGAGGTAAGATTTTACTTATGGGTTTGTTGTTTCCGTATTTCTGAGCCAAACACTGTGTGAATAGACTGCCCCTTAACCTCCTTGCCTTCTTTTCCCCATTCTGAGAACACTCTATAAGCACCCCTGCCCCAACTCCTATCTGAACCGTAGAGCTTATAGTAATTTTCAGAGTGGTCCATGGGAGGGGAAAGGTTTCCCTGATCTAGATAATCCTTCTTACGATTTAACAATTTTTTTTCAATCATTGTAAAAAGCTAACAACATTAGGTGTTAACAGATGTCACTGTGTGTTGTCTGTCCTTGTCTGGGGAGGGGAAGGCTTCCCCCAGCTGGGTACGCTCTGGATATGGAACAAACATTCCTGCAACCTCTCCCGGATGGGGAGGGATGATGGGGGGGAGGGGAGCAACGTGTGGCTGCTTGGTCGCATTCCTGACGTTGCCTCACCTCTTCCATGTCAGACAGCCATGGCTGCCTATTACAGGAAGCCATGGCAACCTCCCCAACATCAGAAGGAGATGGGCCAGGAATACACATTCCCACCCAGTGATCCTGTTCTGCCCCAGCTGGGCAGGAGCAGGGCTCTCTGTGGAGCCGGCTCGTACCAGGTCCTCATTTCCCAACCAGCTCCTGTCCAATTGGGTTAGGAACCAAACCACATCTGGTGGGCTGAAAACAGATGGCCAACCATGATGCTGGACCAGCCAAGTCAAAACAGAACTAACTGGGCCAGCTTCACGTATATTTTCATCCATTTACTCTTCAGGATTCCACTAAATTTCCCTAAAAGTCAAATTGCTCATGACTGAATCCAGAGTTCAAGCCATTTTGAATACACAAAGAGGAAAGAAGGAGAAGGAGACAATAAAAAGGCCCTAATTCTAAAGATTTTTAAAAAGACTTATTAGGCAAGACTGATTAGTCAAAAACAACAACAACAAGTCCAACCAAACCAACCAAAAATAGTTAATATAATCAGAAAGCTCAGAAGCTAATTTATTCCCCACCCAATATCTTCCTTAGATTCAAAGCCCTTCTCCGCACCCCACCCACCCACCCAAAAAAAAAAAAAATCCACTCAATATAATCCTTTAAAGAGAGGGGCACTTACTGAATGCATGTATGATAACTCTCTTCCAGACTCCAGGCAAAATGCCAGTTTATCATGACTAATATTTTATACTTTTAATTTCATTTGTCAGGCTAAGCAGAAGAGAAAAGTTCTCTCCCAACTGTGGGCCTCAAAACACTTGATGCGTGCCCTAGGGATGACAAACGAGAGAAATTCTAGTGCTACTGTTTGGTGCTGTAGAATGTAATTAATAGAGACTTATAAAACATTCTAATGACAATCCCCTTCTGTACTTTTACACCTTTGGACACTATTACAATGAAGCTCATCTGCCACCAGAGTGCTGATCAAATGCACCACAGGGGCTTACAAGATGTGTTTCAGTTATCTCCACATAAGTGATGTAGCCACACAAATGGGAGCAAGGTTTCTGCAAAATAGGCAGCATCTGTTCCCTCCTGGAACATTCAATGGTTTGCTTTCAATTTTTGATAGCATTAAAAAGGCACAAAAAGTAAAGACTGTCATACAAGGAATTAAATGTGCATGGAAATATTAACAAATAATATTTGAAGCAAATAGTTTTTGCATTTGATCTGAATAACAAAACATAAAAGGAAGTTAGCTGTAAAAGACCATAATTTTTTTGAGGTAAAGGAAAGTGTGCAGTTACTTCCAATAAATATAACTTGCAGGAAATGTGAACATTTCTGTATTTCCTTTCTAAAGTGTGTGTGAGCTGTGGGAAGTAATAGAGCTATGTGTATTGTGGGAATGGAATAGAGATGTTGGACAACATTCTACTTTGACACTCATGACACATTAAATCCCTTTGATTTTAGCTGGATGGTTCCACACTTTATGATAACGTTGTCCTCTAAGGGTGATTTTAGACATTACGGGCCTCCCTTTTACCACAGTCAATCCCCTGTGGTGGAGGAGGGACCGTAACATCTAAAGGGGTTCCCGCCAGAGGATCACCCCAGTGAACCTCCAGTGGGAATCCGAATATCTACCATTCCGGAGGGGAGGCTGGCCTCCCCTCTGGAATGATTGTTAGCTGAACCATGGTCTGGAAACAGCGGAGAGTAACGTCTGTTACCTCCGCCAAGTTCGGAGCATGGTTCCAGCCACGATCCAGGATTGGGCGCAGCAGCCGGATTGGCTGCTGTGCCCACCTGTCTCCAGGAGGGCGGGTGGCCGGGGGAGCGGCAGGGCTGTGCGGCTGCACGTCGCACCACACAGCCCCGCCCCCTCCCTGATCATCGAGCAGAATCAGGCCGACATGTTTAAAAGACAGCCAACCTGATTCCTGTCCGGGATCCGAAACGGATCCTGGACCCTGGTAACAAGGGAGGCCGGCACGTCTAAAATCACCCTATGACCTATGTCTCTGCATTCATGAACACACAACATTGGGTCTGGCTACAGACCAAACCAGCATCTACGTGCATCAAAAAGTGTGGGGCTACAGGCCTTGGCCAGGCTAACACTTTGTAAGTTTTATATGTGGAGTAAAAATCCTAGAGACCAGGAGCAGCTGTTGTCCACATGGGATCAGCATTGGTCTCTAGCAGTAGACAACTCCTTCCTGGTACACTAGAAGCATCACAGATTTTCCCCAGTCAGGGCTGCTCCTGACCGAGCAGTGGATGACACTCTACATCTTGGTAACATGCATCTCCAACACACAAAAATGCCCCTTTATGGGCTGTGCCCATATACAAATCATTAACTTATTTTTAGTGGTCGGCTTCACTAAAGCCTACAGCAGAGAATAAACCGTAAGTATGTCTCTGAGGTCAGTGCTTGGCCTAAGAGGGACAGAGCTCTAAATTTTGAGCCCAAGTTTACTACTAACTTTAAAAAAAAATTCTTCTGTGAGTTTGACCATCAGCAATATTATTTCCAAAGCAAGTTAAATCCAAAAAGGGATTTCATGACCCAAATATTAATTTTTTAAAAAAATGCTCCCTTATTTAGAATGTGGCTGTATTTAAGCTACACTTTCTCACCCACTATCAAATCAAAAGGTATTGTACATTTTATTTTAGCACTCCTGAACCTGACATTGCAATATGTAAGGCACCCTCATAGTTCGCTACATTATATATTATTTTAATGGTGAGAATTAGATGTTTTATGAGGCTGTAATTTCTGACATTACTGTCTATTCCTAGGATCTCAATGTTATCCTGATACACAGTAACCCAGAGTAGAAGAAGCTCTCTCTTTCCAAGGTCAAGTGAACACCCTAAACTGAGAAGTGTGACTTTAGACATAACATCAACGGGTGTCTGAATGTGTGTTTTGACCCTGATATGAACACCAGTAAGACCCTGTGTTCACCATGTGACGCTGCTTAGACACACAGCCTATCCTGGGGCAAATTGTTGTTTTGCTCACCACCCGATGTCGGCATGCAAGCGCTGACACCTTGTTCACCTTGTTTTACCTGCTAACATGCCACATGATAGCATTAGACATAATGCTGACCACGTGTTCAGCCGGAGCATGCAAGTTGTCCTTGTGATGCAATAGTGTTCACATCATGTGTTCAATGGGTGGCCAAATGGGTGTGGATTGTTATGGTGCTTGCTTACATACAACGGCCAAATACATGCTTTGGGATTTTGACACCCAATTTTTGTTATGTCTAAAGACGCTCACTGGGTGTTTTCAGATGGACACCTGCTCTGCTCCTGCTCTGCCCCATCCCCAGGTGGCCCATCCATACAAAGGTGGGCCATGTTTGGGTGAGATGGAGCAGGAGTGGCACAGGTGCTGCCTGCTTCGAGTCACCTCCACTTGCTATGCAGAAAATCCCAGAGCACTGAAAGCAGAGAGGGATGCCCAAACCTGGAGCACCATCTGGGGGCAGAGCAGTAGTCCATCTACTTGCAGGTGGGCTGCTGAAGCTCCACTTCCAGCCAGGGGTTGCCTCAGCAACAGCCATAGAGCTTCTCTGGGCAGAAACCTAGAGAAGTGGTGATCTGCCCACAGCTCTATTGGGTTGGAGGGGGGCGTGCTGAGTGGGTGGACTGTGGTCCATGTCAGACTAGCAGTAGGTGCCTCTGTTTGAGCCTACCGCAGCTGGACCCTCAGAGAAGACCCGGGCCATCTGAAGACACCTGTAGTGTTGCATAAACCTGCCTGCCACATGAATAACTAGTTGAAGGTCCTTTCCATAAATAACTCAAAAGTGATGCTAACATAAATGGTTCCCTGAACAAAGCCCATATGCATAGAAAAGTGCATCAGTGCCGAGTCCTGTGACTTTATTTGTTCTCTAGGGGTATGCATGTCATTTTTGTTATTACAATAAAGGTAATAAAAATCATCATTTGCATTATTGTTATTACAGTAACAACAAACAAACAACAACAACAAAAATAGAAACAAAAAAAATATTTGTTTTTGAAATAAAAGAAAAAAACTGAAAAACATATTTCCAGCTATAACTTTTAAAAATATTATTCAATTCTGATGAAATTAGGGAGATGGTACCCCTAATTATGGGCACTACTTGTACCAAACTTTGAAAAGATTGGATAAAGGGAACCAATTTTAGAAGCAATTGAATGTTGTGATTTTAAGAAATGTTCCATAAACATGCATGGCTACAACTTCTTTATCTTTCATCCAATGTGCATGAAACCTGTGAATATTATGTCCCTCCACAAGTTTAACACTCCTGACAATTTACAGAAAGATTGGATAAACGGTCCTGATGGTATAAGATATTAACTTGAAAATACATTTCCAGCTGTAACATTTTTATATTCCATCCTGTTTAAAAGACATTTGGCAGGAATGTAGAACATACTCCCTGTCATTCGTGCCAAACTACAGGACAATTTTGTAAAGCGACTCAGTTTTATAAGCAATTGAAGTTATCCCCTTGAAGATCATAATTCAGATAAATAGCAGCACATGCAGTCAGAGGCAGGCACCTCGCAAGGCAGGGGGAGGAAGGATGTAGGAGGGAGGATGTGGAGTAACCCAAAAGACTGACAGACACATTCACAGACCCATTACTGCATGCTTCCAGCTTTACAGGACCAATCAGTAGTGGCTTCGAGGCGGTAATAGGGGGTGGCCCTCAGGCGGACATAGAAGGGACATAACCGGGACTTTGGGGATAGCATCCCAGAAGTCGAGAGACAGTGGGTATTTTGACGTTACGTGATCACGCTCAACCACAGTGAACCATGCTCAACCCCGCGGCGGGGCCAAGGCACCCTGAACGTCTGT
>QEPC01013298.1:509379-559556 GCA_003113815.1 Sphenodon punctatus | reverse complement strand
CTGAGCACAGGTCTTACAAAAGCCTATGGAATTTTGACTACAGTTATGGAGTTAAATAAAAGAAACAAAGCCCCAGTCCTAGATGAAATACAGTAATACCGGAGGGAAACTGAGAGGATATTGAAATGTAATGTTGCCTTCTCATCTCAACCTGCCCTAGCTGGAGTAAATGTTTCATGGACATGGACTCCCCTGCAGCATAATAAAGATAATAACACCTCCATAATAAAGATAGGGACAACTCCACTCCTGACTTGTTTAATATAAACAAACAATTGAACACAGTTTGGTGAGATGTACACATTTGAATGGGAACATGTTGCTCAAGGGACATTTTTATGTTATTGGAAATGGGAAAAGGATTTGTAATTGTGGTTGTTCAACTGAATTTACTACTTCAGTCTGTTGAGGTATGTGATTATGGTGGAAATAAGGTATGGAGTGGGGAAATGGAATGCAAAGAATTTCAGGAAACAATATATATTAAAGATTAAAGGGTAGCAGTAGAACATCACACCATACACTTGGAACATAAAGGGAATCCCATTATGACACTACATGGGTGGGTGGTTTAAATAATACAAGTGGAAAATGTACATATGGTGGTCCAATTTAAGACAAGGCATTGAGAAAAATGGTTGGGAGGTGTTGGGGACCTCCCCAGCAAAATAAGCAGTTTTGCTATTATAAATTAACTAGGCAGTATTGGCCATGGTCAGAGACACAGGCTGAATGAGGCCTGAACAAACTCAGTGAACCAGCTAACTTGAAACATAGACCTCAGGCTGACACAGACAAAAGAGGCCCATAAGGAGGAGAAGTCATAAATAACACACACTCTAGCAGGAAGAATGTATTTCCAAGGCCGTACTAACTACCCCAGATGGTCACTATCTCTAAAAATGAAGGTTTGCAAGAGATAGGGAGGTAACCTCAAAGGGTTGGACTGGCAGTGGAGATGGATAGACTCCCCAAAAGTGAAAGTAGTTTTAATGAGATGAAGTCATCTTATTCCTGCACCTGGTATGATCAAAGATGGGACCCTGCAACATGTATCCCTCATAAATAAAGCTATAAAGCCAGTCCCTTACCATTCATCATTGACGCTAATGGCCACTAGCATTTACAGTGAGCCGGGTGAGTCTTTGATCCTAATCGACGCTCTCAAAGATCCTGAGACTCCTGCCCAGCTGCCTGCTGGGCCCCCTCCCCTTCTCCTCTGAACCAGCCTGCTTCTCGGACTTTGCCTCTGACATGTAAGATATCCTGGGTTACTGGGATTTGTAACTGAGAACACTGTCCTGTCTAGATGTTAAGTGTCTATCCAATAAATTAGAGTTGTACCCATATATTTTGGCCTGTTTATTAGCAACCTTTGATCCCATTTGGGGTAAACTGAGTCACGCCACCTCATTTATTTCCTAACACAGGGGCCGCTCCAGAACACAGGTGGGGAGGTGGTCTCACAGGTAAGTGGGGCCTAGACAGTATAAGGCTTTATAGGTTAAAAACAACACTTTGAATTGGGCCCAAAAGACAATAGGCAGCCAGTACAGAGCTCCGAGCACAGATAATATAATATGCTCTCGGTGCCCCATCCCCATAAGGAGACGGGCCATCGCATTCTGCATCAGCTGCAGTCTCTGAACCTTCACCATGGGTAGCCCCACAAAGAGCATGTTGCAGTAATCCAGTCTCGAGGTAACAAAGGCATGCATGATAGTGGCCAGGTCTGAGTCCGAGATATATGGTGGAAGATGCCATCAGATGTAACTGACAAAAAGTGCTTATGTCTAAAGACACCTCAAATCACCTGCAGGTATATAGCAACAAGTAACCTCTCCTTGTGTAATCACAGCTCTTCTATCTTCTGAAAAAAGTTATTCTTGAAGGTATCCAAACAGCACAATATCCTTTGCTACTGAAGATCTTAGATGTAAAGTCCCAGGAATAACACTTCACTTGACTGAATATTCCAATGGTGGCAAACTTGTAAAACAAGACAGCTGGTTGACTTGTCCTTCTAAAGGATATCTATTCTTAGGTATACAAATATGTATTCTCTTAATTTCTTCTGAATGCTTTCTATTTTTATTTTATTATTCTGTGGAAATCAAAAATGAAAGCAAAAATGGAAATGAAATTTTGATATTTATGAAAACAAAATATTTAAAAAATTTTAAAAAAGGAAAATTAATAATGACATGGGTCCCTGGTGCACACACCTAGTTCCAAGGCTATAGCGGGTCAAAGCAGGCCACAGTGAGCCAAAGTCATGTCTGTTTTTACCCAAAGACAGCATTGCGACAAGTATGATAAAATGACAGACTCAGCCCTGACCTCACTATGGATAGAATAAGGATAAGGACGGGCTATAAGACGCTGCTTGAGTCAGAGCAATGGTCCATCTTAGCCCAGTATTGTCACAACCTGACACAGCAGCAGGGTTTCAAATCCAGCTCTCCAGGGTCTCCAGCAGAGGCGTCACCCAGATGTGCTACCAGAGATCCTGAATTGGAGATGCTGGGGATTAAACGTGGGACCTTATACATGCAAAGCATGCTCTTTACCACCTGAACCACAGCCCAGAAACTGGATGGTTGTGGGGCTATATTATCAACCCCCTAACCAGGATGATAACAGTGATTGTGAAATCCTAAGGAAGATTAGGGGAGCTACAAAAGGCAGTGTATTAATAATGGAGAATTTTAACTACCCCCACATTGACTGGGAAAAAGTCTTCTTGGAATGTGTTTCAGAAACCAAGTTCCTAGACACCATCAATGACTGCTTCCTGGAGCAACTTGTCTTGGAACCCACAAGGTGGCATGGTATTTTAGATCTTGTCCTAAACGGAGCAGAGGGTCTAACAGGAGGAGTAACAGTGGCAGAGTCACTTGCTACTAGTGATCCCAACATGCTATTAGGAGAGAGATTACCTAATAAGTCCGCCACAAGGCTGTGTAACTTCAAAAAGAGGAATGATGAAAAGATGATGAAGCTAGTTAAGGGGAAACTAAAAGGGGAAGTCATCAGAGTCAAAGGTCTGCAAGAGGCATGGATACTATTGAAAACTACTATATTAGATGCTGATATTAAATAAAAAGGCACAGAGAGAGCCAAACAAATGTCTGCATGGCTGGATGGTAACATTAAATACAAAGGAGCATAGACATTGGCAGAGAAGGTGTAAAACCATTATAGGCCATGTCACGAGAGAATTTCAGGAACAACTTGCTCAGGATGCAAAATCCAATATCATCCCCACCCCAACCCCCTAGTACATCAGGACCATGAAACCTAATAAAGGAGAGTTGTTCCATTAGATGAAGACAGAATAAAGATAACAAGGCCACTGCTGAGAAACTAAATCAGTTCTTTGTGTCAGGTTTTACTGTGGAGGCTGTTGGGGAGATACCTACACCAAACCTACTTTTTGTTGGTGATGAATCTGAGGAATTCTCAGTGTCATGCCAGAAGAGGTAATTGCGTATTGACAATTTAAACTGCAGCAAGTCACCTGGGCCTGATGCTATTCATCCACAGGTACTGAAAGAACTCAAATGGCACTATCACATAATTTCGGCAACAGTGCAAGACCTGGCTGTTCTGCCAAGCTTTTCGTGAGGGAGGTGGGCGAAGGGGGGTGAGGGTGGATGGGAAGGATGGTTTTTAAATTTTCTTTTATGCCTCCCTTTTATGTATTTTATATATTTAAAGAATTTTAATTTTTGTAAGCCACCTTGAGCTGCCAAGCAGGAGAGACGGGTTATAAATAAATAAAATAAAATAAATAAAAATAAAATAAATTTGAAATTGCTGTACTACTGTAAGTAATATGTAATTTATTGCTAAACTCCTCTTTTGTGCCAGAAGACTGAAGGTTAGCAAATGTAACAGTTTTTAAGAAGGGCTCCAGAGGTGACTCTAGAAACTACAGACCTGTAAGCCTGATATCAGTATTGGGCAAACTGGAGAACACCATTGTTAAAAACAGAATTACTAGGCACATTGACAAGCACGGTTTTAGAAGTCATGACTCACTAATCTATTTGAATGTTATGGGAATGTCAGCAAGCACGTGGATAGGAGGGATGTGGTTCAATTGATATAGTATATTTGGATTTTCAAAAAGCATTTGACAAGGTCCCTTACCAGAGATTCTTAAGCAAACTGTGGGTGTTAAACGTGTTGGTGGCCTCCTTAGGCCCACAGCCCACCAGCACATTTGTTGCCCAGGCTGCCAGATGTAGCCTGGGATTGCTCCCAGGCATGTTTGTGGTGATCCCAGGCTGCTTTGTTTCTGGAGGCCTCCGGGCTCACAGTCTGGACTACAATCCACCCAACTGGGCTGAAGCAGGCTACAGTGGGCTACATGTGGACCACCATGGCCCAGTCTGGATGGTATCCACCATGGATGGCTGTCATAGACCTCCATGGCTGCCCATCATGGGTGGTGCATTGTACACCATGGGGGGTGGGGGGGCAGGGGCAGGAGGTCGCATTTTTATGCAGCTCCCACCCTCCCCAGTGGCCTGGCTGCGGGAATATTTGTTCCACATCTTGACCCAGTCAGGACCGTATTGGCAATGTGTTATCAAGCTGGGTCAGGTTGGGTCACCCCCCTCCTGGCATCATGTATGGAAACACCCTAAGTAGTTATGAGGTGTTTCCTGCTGGGGGGCAACATCATGGCCTCAGTTGCTGCCCCTATGTTGTGAAACACCCTCCCCCTGGATATTCGTCTGAGTCCAGGCCTGAGCATCCTTTTCAATATGTGTAATTTTTTTTTTTTTTTTTTTAGTAAAGCATTTGATGGGCAAGGGTAAGGATTAGGTGGGAGGCTGTTGAGCGGTTGGGGCTGGAGTGGATGCGATTTTTGTTGTTGTTGAACGTTAACGTTTTTTATTTGTATTTTATGTTTTTTCTCAGCTGCCCTGAACCTTTAGAGAAGGGTGGAATAAATAAATAAATAAATAAATAGGAGGAGTCCTGTTATGGATTGGTAGATGGTTAAAAGGTAGGAAACAAAAGGTAGGAATAAATTGTAATTTTTCAGTTGGGAGGCAGGTAAATAGTGGGATGCTTCAAGGGTCAGTACTGGGACCAGTATTGTTCCACATAGTCATTAATGGTCTATAAAAAGTGGTAAGAATGGCTAAATTTGCAGATGGCACCAAATTATTCGAGATAGTTAAGACTAAGAATGACCATTCGCGTTAAATTACAGATTTGGATCTGTAATTTGTGACTCTGTTACTATTCAGATTCGGTTTTTCATCCCATTGACTTCAATGGGAAACATTCACATTGACTTAAATTGGAAAGAAATCAATGGGAAATTGGTCAAGGTCTGAGTCTGAACTCCAAACCCCACCAACCCCCATACTCCGGAGTTCTGGCATGTATTTACCAGTCTCCGAGGACTTGATTGATGCTCCACTGGACCTTCACTACCGTAAGGGGGCCCCTCTGGGCACAGCAAATGTGCAAATGTGCAAAATGGCCATTGAGGCTCTTTTTAACATGTGCAAAATGACTGCTGCCCTTAACCAACAGCCAGATCTGAGGAATTTAGACTTCGTTTCTACTCAGCCTTTACTCAGGTAACATTATCACTGAATTGAGGGGGGGGGGTTGCCTGTGTAGGGATTTGAGTTCACTTCATCCAAGTTCCAGATCACTCTCTTCTCTCAAGTTAGACAGCAATTCATAACCAAGCTCTCTCGGATTAGGGGTGAGGGGGGCACAACTAGGAGAAAAACAAGAGTAGCTAGAGAGAGAAGAATGAATGGGGCACTTTGGGTATTTTCAGATGTTAAGAGATTACGCTCAATTACAGTGAATCCCCACATGGGGATCGTGATCCCGTAACATCTGTTGGGGGGAAAGGAAGTTCCCCCCCAAATATTCACTCCCGTGAATCGGAGGGGGGGGGGAAAATCACATTCAACATGCAAACAGAGGTCCTGGCTGGCCCATCTCTGTTTGCGTGTTGAATGTGATTCCCCCATGATCAAGGGGACCATAACGTCTGCCCCCCTACCATGGCCCGGAATCAGTGGCGGTATTCCGGGCCATGGTCAATGTGGGTGGGCGCTGTGATCGCATTGGCACAGCACCCACTCATCTCCTAAGAGGGCGGGCAGCCTAGGGAGCGTGGGGGGGTGGGGCCGTGTGTCCCCGCCCCCCGATTCCCCGCAGGGAGCAGCCAACACATCTGTTGGCTGTTACATGTTGGCCCCGGCGGGGAATCATTAGGGTGTTTCCGTGCCGGGGCGAATTGAGCCCTGTCATGTCTGAAAATACCCTTAGATGTGGCACTGGCTTTGAATAGGAGTTGCAGGTCTCCCCAAGCTTTCCATTGATTACACCCCTGCAAGAGAGTTACTCACACTGAGAGACTGTATTTCTTAGTATTTAACTACAAAACAGAGAATTGCTGGTGGAACAACTGCTTTCATATTGTGGGTAATTGGTGTCATGTAAGAGAGATCAAAATAGAACTTTCTGCATCTAAAGGTTAGGGATGAAATAGCTTCCCACAGTATTAATATGTATAATCTGAATAGAAAAGCTCTTTAGAATGCAAAGTAGTCTAACATTGTCTAATTTTCTAAGACTATGGAAATTTTCTAAACCAGTAGAGGAACCTGGGTAGACAGATGTGCAGAAATTATCTGCTTTCATAAATTCAGTTTGTATTTTCAGTTTGGAATATTATGTACAAAGGGGTCAAAACAACAGTACTTAACTTTTTTTCTTTGAGGAGCATGCAGTTCTTAAAGGCTACATGTGACTGCTGGGAGTACATAGGTACTTTCATCTGAGCTCCACTGTCATATCTGGTCTTGGGTAGAGATACACAAGACCCTATCTTTACACAGCCTTGATTTTAAGGTCACTTTCAAACGAGGCATTTAGAGGCACCTCCTGAGCCCTGCGTTCAGAGAAAAGTTGTGTAGGGAGCATGTAAACATTCCCTGAGCTGCCGGAAGTGACATGCTGTCCATTGTCAGCGGCGGTGGCGGCTGGACGAGGCACATTCTGAAAGCCTGAAAAGTGAGGCTTTCAGAACGCACCTCTTCAAAGCTCTGCATCTCCAGCCACTTCCGCTGCTGACAACGGACAGCATGTCAATTCCGGCAATGCGGGGAGCAAGTAAACACTCCCCAAGGGGCTCTCTCTTGAATACGGGGCTCCGGAGGTGCTTCTAAGCACCCTGTTTAAAAGTGGCTAAGTCTAGCATTCCTTTGGCTAATTTATTTTTTACTGCTTTAAGTAGATTTTATAAGGTAAGTTCTAAAGCACCACAATAGAGATGGTGAGAATTGTTCTCACAATCCTAACCTCAAGGAGCAAGTGCTAATGTTAAAAAGTAGAATTTTTTTTCTGCAGATGTTCAAGAAGTGAAGCTAGTAAGGAAAATGTTGGCAAGGGACTGCTCAGCCAAACAAGATACTTCACTTGGAGAGGTTCTTAAATGAAGTGCTGCTGTCCAGGAAGACAAATATTTGCCTTCAACAGCTGCTCATCCATTCAATGATGTAGCCTGTAACTTAGATGCCTTCGGACGTGGCATCAAAATACATAAGATTCAGTTAGAGTGCAACAGTAACAATGTTTTAAAATACAGTTCACAGAAGAAGAAAGTCCCAAACATATTAAAAGCTAGAACAATTATAATGCATGCAATGTAATTCCTGGATGAGGGAAAATAAAACCATATTAAGTTTTCAGTTGAAATACAAGGATGGGTATTGTCATAAAAAATAGCTTATTAATTATTTATTATTTAATTATTTATCCCGCCCTTCCCTAAAGAAGGTTCAGAGATATTTATTAGTTAGTTAGTTAAACTTAATACCCTGCTCCTCTTGCTACCGGCATCCCAGAGCGGCTTACAAAATAAAATACAAAGAACAATTTCATAAAATATCAATATAATCACAAAATCAAAAATGGAAATCTATGTATAAAATCCCCCCTAACCCATCCCCCCTTTCCCTCAAAAAAAAACATGGCGGAAAAGCCACGTCTTGCAACTACATTGGAAGGCCAGGAGATCCAGGCTGAGGCGAACCTCAAACGGGAGAGCATTCCAAAACAACAGCACGACTGCGGAGTACACTCTCCTATCCATTGGGACCGGTTGATAACATGGGGCTTCTAGGAGGGCATCCCCAGCCAACCACAGGGGCCGCCCCGGCAATCTTTATCTAAAAACATATAAACAATTCATAAAAACAGTTAAAATACAAAAATACTCCCAAACCCCCAACTCCCCCCAAAAATCTCACCACCCCACAAAATCCACCCAACACCACCTCCCCATTTTGCACATCCAACCCACCTCACAATCACACACCCAACCCACTCACCAAACCCCTAATACTCTCCTCTCAAGCCCCCATCCTCCCCACAACCCCATCCAAAACCCCACCTATCCCTGCCTACCAAATGCTTTTCCAAGTAAAAATGTTTTGCACCACCTCCCAAAGATAGCCAGGCTCAAGCGAACCTCCCGATGAGGGGCACTGGCTGCAGCATGGGGGTGTAGCCAGCTGACTGCACTCCCTCTCCCCAGCTGGAGCAGACCATGGGGATGTCTGTTTCTGCCGCTGGAGCTTCCCCCACCAGAAATAGCCCTTCCCCACCCTCAAGCAGGATGACAGTCATCTGTCACATCTGTAAGTAATGAGAATACAAAATATATTTTCATGTTTGTAGAGACATCTTCTAGTTCAGCTCAACAGAGTCCACACATAGCCACAACCCATAAGCTAGAAGGCAGCACTCTTTATTACAATTCAAAATCAATTCAACTCAGGTTATCTGTGGAGGATACCTTCCCATTCTGGGTTCAGTAAACAGTCATAACGATAATGAACAACTAAGGGCAGTCTGATGTACTCCCATTTACCACCCTCTAACTATGCTCTAAATACTAGGTCACTTACTCCCTGTAGCTCGACGGCTGGGTTGGAGGGGGTGTTCTAGTGACCTGAAGCAGGTAAGGAGGGTGACCCTAGATTGCCTCTGTCCTTGAGTTGATCACTCAGCCCTCCTCTTCTAGACCATTGGCTGAAATCTGGGCATCCTTACTCTTGAGTCAGCCATGCAGCCTCATCTTGTAGGGAGATGTCGTTGCTAATTATTTAGCCATTCAACTTAACTCTCAACAACTAACTGGACCCCTGCAAAGTGTGCAACAAGGGTAATGAAATGCACTCCTCCCAGACCCATAAATCAATTCATTTAGTCTAATTTGATGTAAGAAGCAATGTGAGGAAGGCAAAAAACTAGCAGGCACTAGGCCAAACAGTGTCCAGCAGTAGGGGGGAGGGGGGGAGAAATCCTTCCTGGCCCCTACAAAGCAGACAATAATCTTTGCCCACAGTGCTGCACCATAGGGGTGGGGGTGATGGGTGCTTCCTCTCATCAGCTATTGGGCTCTGAACTGCCTGCATGAAACCAACATGCACAAAATGGTGCCTCCAAGTCTCACAATGTGAGACTTGTTTCGCACCTGAGCTGTTTCCCCAGGCGTCTTTAGACATAACAAAGTTCGGGCCTCAAAACCCCTAAGCATGTGTTTGGCTGTTGTGTGTAAGCACCATGACAATCCACACCCATTGAACACATGATGTGAACAGAACACCATTGCATCACAAGGACAATTTGCATGTTACGGGTGAACACGTGGCCAGAACTGCGTCTAATGACATTGAGTGGCATGTTAGCAGGTACAGCACAGGGAACAAGGCGGCAGCGCTTGCATGCTGAGTTCGGGTGGCGAGCAAAACACTAATTTGCCCCCAGATAGGCTGTGTGTCTAAGCAGGGCCACATGGTGAACACAGGGCCTAACTGGTGTTCATATCAAGGTCAAAACACACATTCAGACACCCGTTGATGTTATCTCTAAAGACACCCCCTGGCTCCATCTCAATGGACAGTGCTGCTGTGCAACCAGCAAGTGTGTGCCTCCCTCCTCTATGAGGAGAAGACAAGGTCCCTCACTCCCCACAGCTCAGCCTCGGGGGCAGGGGGAGAGGGCAATTGCACTTAGAATACAGGAAAATAGGGGCCTTGGCTTGTAAATCAGCATATCTGTATTTGTTTTAATGGGTTTATTTCTGGGTTACAATGATTTGACAGAGCAATTTGAAGCAAAGTTTGTAGCGTTTGTTATGAAAGCTGGATAAGGTAGTTGGACAGAACAAAATCCTTCGTCCCAGAGTAATACACCATGCACAAAATACAAACATTGTTTTTGTTTTCAACAAAGGTGGTTTAACTTGATGATTGGGAAAGGATATTGGTCTCCTGAACTTCCTGATTTTCTTAACAGCACAATAAAACCCATGGTCGGTCATCTGTTAAACATGGTCACCAGTCTGAACAGCCTGAACAACATGAGTCCTTGTGCGAGTTTCTTATATTAATTGCACTGCGTTATTCAGCCACCTGCTACAACAGCCTGTCCCTGTTAGTGGCTGCTATCAATAATATTCCTTGCAATGTTTGGAATAAAGCAGGAGAAGCAATTTTCAGTTATTTCCAACTGAATCAGGAGCATTGGCAATCTCCTTACAGATTTGTTCCTATGAGTTTTCCAGTAAGGATCCTTGATTTAAGCGGATGCAGGCAAGGAAACTCCAAACCTGTTCAGAACTATCCTTTTCAAATTATGCAGACTCTTCAGATCACTGACCATTGGAAAATAAATTAGCACCCACCAGGTGGGTGTTTGCTAGCCCATGTATTAGGTGTTCACCAGATGTTTGCCTCCACCCCACACACAGATATTTGCCCACACCCCACCCCCACTGATTCCCAACTCATGGTGTCATTCAAGGATACCATGGACCCACCACATGGTCCAGTGCATACTAATGTGCACCCACAAATCTGCCTCCCATTTATTAGGTTTGCCCACAGCTTTGTCCACATTCAGGTCTGCCATCAGGGCTGTCCCTGCCACTAGGCAGACCTAGGCAGCTGCCTAGAACAGCAGATTGGGGGAGGGAGGGGAGCGGTGGGAAGCAGGGAACTTTTTTTTTTTTTTAATAAACTTCACGGCACCCTACTGAACAAAAGAGCCCGAGCAGCAGCATTGCCCCCGAGCCGCAGCACAGCATGGTCCCTTTGGGGCGGTGGGGGCCAGGGAGTAACACACTTCCCCTTCCTGCCCCCTGGGCCAGACAGACATGCACCGGGCTCCCCACGACTCCTTCCCCCAGCAAAGCCCCAGCTCCTGTGTGGAGTGATCAAAGTCACTAGTCTGTCTCCAGCAGAGAGCAAGTGGAGGGGCGATCCCCCAGTCCTGCTGCCGGATCAGAGCTTGGCTGAGGAGACGAGAGACCCTGGGGCTGGAGCAATGCAGGGCATGCAGTTCCCGGACTTGGGGAAGTTTTGCAAATGTAAGGGGTGGGGGGCAGAGGGAATGCTTCGGGATCACCCTGCTGCTACTGCTGGTGCGTGGCTATGTTAACCTTGCTGCTGCTGCTGCTGCTGCTGGGACAGGACCGGCTTTGCAATGAGATCTCGCTCAGTCCAGCTCCTTTTCACTTTCCCACCTCCTGGCCAAAGAGTCCCAGCTCCTCCTCCTTAGCCCCTCTCCTCTTTTCAGCTGCAAGGGGAGGTGAAAATGGGTTGTTACCTGAGGCTGAATTCACTCCCATCACAGTATAAGACATGGTTTGTCTGTACCCCCGCCACCTCTCCTTTATCTCCCTGGAAAAGCTGCAAGGTCTAATTTTTTCTTATAGCCTCCAACTCTGCTAGGAAGGAGGAGGGCAGAGCCAAATAAGAGGAATCTCTGCAAACCGACTTTAAAGTCTGAGGTAACAAACGACCTGCTGCCTTTTAAAACAAAATCCTAAATCCAAGAGCAGAGAGCGTTACATTCAGAGCCACAGCCTTTCCCTCCCGCCCCGGGAAGCAAGAGCTCTCAGAGGAGCCTCCCACAGGACTCAAGTGAGGTACAGGTTTACTGTTTCTTGATATTGACAACCAACCTCTGTATAAAAACTTATAATGCAGCAATTATAAAAAAGGTCTTTAAGCATGTTGTATGTTGATTCTATAGTCTCATTGTCTATTTAGCATGTTCGACTTGTAATATTTGTAAACTAACATAACACCACTTTGGGGGGGGGTGTGCCAAATTTTGTCTTTGCCTAGAGCAGCAAAATGGCTTGGGATGGCCGTGTCTGCCATCACAATCGTCATGCCTAGTGTTGCTGCTCGAGAGCAATCAGCTGTGAAATGACTAAAAGAGGAGAGATATGGGGCAAAAAGAATGTTCCTCCTGAATCCCTACTTTGTCCTTTCCCCTCTTGCAGCTGCTACACAGCTGATCGCTGCTCATGTGCTCAAGCGGTTACAAGAAAGCAATCTGCTGTGAAGCAGCTGCAAGTAGAGAGTGCAGAGAATGGGAGTGCCGGAAGGACCTTCTCTTGCAGCTGCCCAAGGACGTGAGTGCTGCTTCAAGGGGAAAGCACGATGGAAAGGAGGGATCACGGTCAGGGAAGAAGGCTTCTCTTGCTGTGACCCCTGTGGAGTTAACAGAGAGTTAGTGGCCCTAGTATTATACAACTAACAACACAACCCCCTTTCCCTCAGAGCCAAGGTTGGAAAGAGGGAAAGCGCTGAGTGGCACTACCTGTGGCAGCTGCCACCAGCACATGAAATGCAGGCAGGGGGTGCCCATTTATTAGCTCTGCATACTAAAACACATGAGTGGGGGTGAGCGCGGGCTGCATGGACCAAGCACAGACTCCAACAGGCTAACGGTCTCATTTATAAACACCCTAAGATAAGTGGCAGGAGCGGAGTTAACACAAAGAAAGCAGTTTCATTCCCAACAGTTGGGATGATCATGTAAGAACAAGAGCAAAGGGGCAGCAGATGGTGGATGTCTTGGATTGGATTAGAGCTTTTTTTCCAATAGTTGTTCATGTGAACTAATATCAGATTTCATATGTCCTACCTCTGAAAAACTTATATCTTGGATGGTTTACTTTCTTCTTCTTTTGTACTGCAGTATTTGGCACTTCATTCATGGTGTTGGTTGTGTTTGATAGTTCTTTTGAATCTGAATGCTGTATTTGGACCAAACATAGTCAAAATTTCATAAAACCTGCCAAACACTCCCAACAAAGTAAACTAACTACTGACATGACAAAATATTAAAGCAACCAAAATACCAAGACAAAGATTTGGAACCATAAAAAAAGCAAGAAGTGAATAATGCTTTGTATCCACTTCACTAAAATGTATTCAATAGAATCAATTCAATGAATTCTGTATGCGCTTCAGACTTCTGTTTCATGTTTAATCCTGACGTATCTTCTCTCCTTGCATGATCATAAGTTTGTGTTCATGACATTGTTCCGTTTGTACTTAAATGGTTTTGATATCTTAAATTCAGTTTGATATAGGTTAAAAGTTTCTCCCAGGCTGACTCTTTCCCCTTTATAAAATGAGCTGCACTGCAAAATTTGCCCCGAACTCACTCCCCATAATAGTCACTATACTGCTGACCCCACCCAGTAGCTTCTTGTCAGGTCTAGCCCACACGACTCTTTCGTCATCAGTAAACAACCCCATGCTCAAAAATACGCAATCCCGACGGCCGTATTTGCCAACTATGTGTAGCCTCTGGGGCTTGAACCAGACCTTCCCCAGATAAAGTTCAAGTACCATGAGGTGTCTAGATGGACATGGTGGGCAGAAGTACAGGATGCCTCCTCTTCTGTGCATGGCACTACTGGACTCTGCCTGGTGCATGTGCCTGACCAGGGGCTCAGCTGCAGACTTGTGCGTAGCAGGGGAGGTTTTCCCAGGACCATGTGGGACACTGGAAAGTCTCTGGGGAATTCTCACCCCACTACTACACCTATTCAGTCCGAACCACAGCTGAATTCCCCTTTCCTGGAAGGGGGTGCCCTCCTGTAGGACCCAGCCCAGGCAAAGTCCAAAGGGTAATAAGTCCACAGTCCTTTATTAGTACAATCCAGTGTACACAATCACTGGGGCTGCCAGCTCAGTCACCTCCACCCTACGGGCCCAGGTCAGTCTCTCATAGACTCAGGAGTAATACAAAACATTAACCCCCCAAATCCAGCCAGTCAGGCCTCAAAGCCCCAGGCTCTGGCCAAGCCGCCTCCTCCTCCTGGGCACAGCCTCCCTCAGTACCTGGTTCTCCTCTCCAGCACCCTGGAGAGGGTCAAGTAGGACAGCTTTGTCAGAGAGATGTGGTCCCTTCAGCACCCAGACAGAGACTGCCCTCTTCGCTGCCTTGCTTCCTCTTTTGTAGCCAGAGTAGGTGTGGCCCACAGCACAGCACTACTACCCTTAAAGGGCCAGTGTCTTGCCTACTCTGACACCCCACTCCTTAGCCTGTTTCCTTCCCAGGCAGGTCTCAGGTTCTGGGCTGGCTACCCCAGACCATACACATACACATAGTCCTCTGGATGGCCCACACAGCCCCCTTCTTAAAGGGACAGCAGCCCTTCAGGACTGCTCCTTGCTACATTGTGCCCTCCAACCGTCCATGCCAGGAGTGAGTCTCTACCATACCCATAGGATTTTCCAGGACCTCTATTGAGCCCAGAACCTTCTTCTTCCTCATGTCCCTGCTGCAATTGGCCCCAGAAACAGGAATCAGGCTAGCTCATGTTCCCTGCCTTTGGTGTCCTTCCCCCAGAGAGTTCTTATTTCCTCTGCATGAGGCTGTGAGGAGACAGCCACTGGCCTTCTCCCTGATGCTTCCAGGAGGGAGACAGAGGGCTTGAGACTTTATTTATTTTTCAAATTTCTATGCCACCCTTCCCACACAGCTCAGGGCGGCTCACAATCAAAAAACGAACAAACAAAACATTAAAATTAATACAATAAAAACACCCCTCAAAGTCCCAATCCTTCCCCACAACCCTATCCCAAACCACAAACAACCCCCACCTATTCTTGCCTGCCAAATGTTTTCTCACATAAAAAAGTTTTGCACTGCAAAAAAGATTTTCCATCGCAGTGCATCCTATGCCTGGCAGCTGCCAGATGTTCACCCTACGCCAGCTACTACACCCTGCATCCTATGAAAAAGGCTGGTGATGAAGTGTGTAGCAGCCTTAACCCAGGTGGGGTAAGACTTCCCAACTCACAATAGTGTGCTGTGTGCTGCTACTTGTGGGCCCAGTACCCATCTTCCCCACCCCACAGTGAAGTCTGCCATGGGGCTTTGAGCAGCAACCACTGGTGGAATTCCCACACAGTCACGTCTGCCTTGCTCTCTGAGCTGGCCCTGAAGCACAGCAGCTGAAATACCCAACCCAGGGCACATAGGACTCAGTTCTAATGGGACTCGTGTGGCTATGTTTATTTAATTTAATTATTTTATTTATTTATATTTACATTTATATCCCACCCCCTCCTGTCAACAGACAGCTCGGGGCAGTTTACATCCATAGTGGCTAGTGTAGAGATTGTCCTGGGTATAGTGAGAGGGAAGAGATTAGCACTGACCAAAAACAAAACAAAAGAAGAGGCTTTCTAATGTCCTTGAAAAACATACAGGTTTCCAGAGACAATTACCTCACAAAAGGGAGGATACTGAGAAAACCTGAATAGATGGCAGCTCTATGGCAGATCCCTTTCTCAATCCCAACCAACAATATAGGTCGCTAACACCTCCAACCCCTTTTAACAACCACCAGTGTCCTAAAGTACAGGTTATTTCCAAGCTCTAGTTTTCCTGGGCATTACAGCCCTGTTAATAAAAACTGATGCATTTTTCCATTGTTACATATTCTGCGTTTACTTCAGTGATGAGTACCCAATGTAGGGGAGGCAGGGGAAACTCATGTGTGGTATTTCAGCATTTAGTACTTTGTTGACTTCAGCAGTACCATTCATTGAGGTTTTAGGTCAATTTTTGAATGCAAATGTGAATGCTTCATTTTGGATTGATCACATTCTCCACCAAACACTGGGGCTGATCCTATGCCCCATGCACACTTTGCTTCCATGCAAACATTGCTGCACAGTTTGTGTGCCGGGCGTGTGCACAGCTTGTGTGCATGTACGTGTGCGTGTGCCACATATGCTCTGCAAGGTGATGGTGGTCCACGGGCCATGGGATCAGCCCCACTGACACTACCACCCAAGTGAATGAGGTACCAACCGCTGAAATACCCAAGTAGTCAAAATACTGAATAAACTAACATGCAAATTTCATAATGGTAATGAAGAAGACAAATCCAAACATTCATTCATGTGAACAAATATGCAAATTATATTTGTGAGCATAAAATGGCATATTTGTTTGTGCCCTTAAAAATACCTGTGTTGGGAAGATTTGTAAATGAGGAATGAAATTATGGAACTCTTGCTTCTTCTTTTCATGATTTCATTTGTGTTGGAAATGATGTGCTCCAGTGGTTACAGCAGTGAACTGGGAGTCAGGTTCTACTTATTCTGAAGGTCTAATCCTGGCTTTACCACAGGTATTTGAACCTGGGGAAATTTGAGCATGGTTTTTTCACCAGTCTCCCAATTCCCTTCCTCCACTGTAAAAAAATTACAATTTTTGTTACCTCTTTTTCATCAACATAAATGCAACAAGAGCATTGGTTAATGCTGAATAGTTTGTTTTCATATAAAGCTGTTAATATCCTTTTTTGTTTGTTGTTTAAATTGATTAATTCACCCTAAACAGAACTGATTGCTACAGGGATATAAACGGGCTAGTAGCCAGAATTCCGTGTTTGGATTACAAGAGAAAACCATGCAATGATGCTAATTATTAGTTCTCTCTCCACTCTTGTGATTCAGCTTTACTAGCAGAATGTACACTGCCTTCTCAGGAGGGGCCTTCTGGATGAAGTGATACCCCCCCCCCCCCCGCCCCGCAATAGCTGACCTGTTAACATTTACTAGACTAGAGAAACCAATTTCTGTTTTAATGAATGTAATTGACAGGTTTAGCAGGGTTTGGAGATACCAAATCAATCACTATAAGTTTAAGGTTGTGCTCTGTGGATTTGGCACTCCCCATGACCTCTCTATGCTACTTTTTCAGATTGCCACACTACAGGGAACAATTGTCCACGTGGATTTAAACTGAGTCTTTAAATTAAATGTCTGATTCATTTCAAACTCCATTAAGGGGCTTTGAGAGAAATAGAGCCTCACCTAACCATGTCCTTTCTATGTTTTTATTAATGAGATTCTTCAATATGCTTCCCTGCTTATTATCAGCTCCAAATGTACGCATATATTCTCAGGGAGGCTTTTTGAAAGCAGATTAACAAGGTGGTTGTGACTACCTGTGGCAGTGCAAAAGGCTCAGGAAGCTCATATATTCCAATTTGTATTTTAATTTTGGGCAACACATTTGAGGATTTTTATAGCCAATTTGGTAAAGGCTCATGGTTGCATTTCAGTAGCTATTGGAACTCATTGCATGGATGTCACGTTTAGTATTTTGAGAGACTAAACACATGCCTCCAATAGGAGTAGATGGCCTGAGAAGGATGGACCTGATTCTAAGCTTGTCAGAGACATGGAGAGCACCCCCTCTCCCCAATAATTTTTGATTGATTTTTATAACACACTGAGACATGTTTAAGAAATCCAGTGGAAAAGCCTATATGCCATAATTTTCTTCAGACGTGAAAGAATTTTCAGGGTTGTTAGAGAACCAAAAATCAGACTACAACTTTGCCCTTCTTCACTCTGGAACAGAGGTTCCCAGACTATGGGAGTCACACTGTATGTAAACAGGGTCACAATGCTCATAGAGTTAGAGGGACCAGTGTAGCCTAGTGGAAATTCTGTTGAACTTAGTAGGGATGTGCGAACATGGTTTGGGAGTTCGGGGTTTGGCCTGAACTCAGGGTGTTTGGACCGTTCATGAACACCCTGAATCCGAACTGACCCCGCCCGAACCTGCCAAACAAAGTTTGGTTTCTGAACCTGTTTGGGTGTGGCGGACAGGGGGGAACCCAGTTTTCCCTACCCCCTCCAGGCTGCGCAGGTGGAAGGGGTGCCGGGGCTCACCTCCCCCCACACCCCGCCCAGCCTGGGAAAAATATTGTTTAAACCCCCCTACCCTAGGGATCGACCTACCTGGTGGTGCTGGAACTCCAGCCCCAGGTCCAGTAGCGGCAGCAGCAGGTCCAGCAGTGGCGGTGCTTTGGAGTGCTTCAGGCCGCTACTAGGCCTTCCGGTTTGACCCAGAAGGCCTAGCAGTGGCCTGAAGCGTTCCGGAGTGTCGTTGCTGTCGGATCCGCTGCTGCTGCCACCACTGGACCCAGGGCTACAACCCTGGCACCACCAGGTACGTCGATCCCTGGGGTGGGGTGGGGGTTTTAAAAAAATTAATTCCCAGGCTGGGCAGGGCAGGCAGGGGGAGGTGAGCCCCGGCACCCCTTCCACCCATGCAGCCTGGAGGGGGGAGGGAAAACCGGGTTCCTCCCCAATGGGTTTCTCCCCCCGAACCCATTTGGCCCAAACAGCCAGAACCCAAAAGGTTTCGGGAGGGCCGAACTCCGAATGGGCCAAACGCCGAACCCCCCGTGTTTGCACATCCCCAGAATTTAGACAAGAGTTGAACCCTGGGCTCCCTGATTCTAGACATGAACTCACTGGGTGGCCTTGAGAAGTCACCTCAGTCTGAGACAACCTTTAAAAAGGCACTAGCGCGTCTGGAGCCCCGTATTCAAAAGGAAAGCTGCGTGGGGAGCGTATACACATTCCCTGTGCTACCAAACATGACGTGCCACCCGTTCTCTTCAGCAGCAGCAGCTGAAGACATGGGGATTTTAAAGATGCACGTTCCATAGACCTCAATTTTCAGTCCAAAGAATGTGCCTTTTTGAAAGCCCCGCATTTGCAACAGTCACTGCTGAAGAGAACGGGCAGCACGTCACTTCCGGTAGCACAGGGAGCATGTAAACACGCACTGTGCAGTTTTCCTTTTGAATACGGGGCTCTGGAACTGCTTCTAAATGCCTTGTTTAAAAGTGGCCTATGTTCCCTGTCTGAAAAAATTGGAATAATAATGACCAATCTCACAGGGTTGTGAGGATGAACGACATAAAAATTGTAAAGCATTTTGAATGCTGAAAGTGCTAGATAAATGATAAATAATAGCTAGACACCTGTGTTCACTGTGTTGTCCCCATTGCTTCCAATGGGGACAACACAGTGAACACAGATCTCTGATAATACTTTGATTGTTTCTGTAACTGTCTGGAGTCACATGATTATATTAAGGATCCAAAAGGGGTCATGCAGGGAAAAAATCTGGAAGCCACTGATCCTGAATGAATGGGAACATAAGGAAAGGAATTCTATAGCAGAAGGATTCTCCTTTTTGCTGGTTGTCCTGCTGGTCACTGGGAGGCTATAGAGAACATCAATCCTGTTTTTGTTTCTGCCCGTCATCGACCCTAAAAATGTACCAGCCTACACCACACTGTATTTTAGAGGATAAATTTCTTTCTTGTCCCATCTGGTGATCTACTGTTACCATAAAATATGAGTAATGATAGCTCTTGTAATTTTTTATTCCAGCTAGCGTAACTGAAGTTACTGTTCTTATTCATTCAAACATGCAATCCTTTCTTGCTTAACTGGCTGTTTTTAAAGCAATACTTATTGGCACTGTAGCAGGGAGCGTCTCCCAGGGCCACATTGGACCTTGGGGTCACACTCTGGGGAATTAGCTCACCCCCTGCTATGCCATTTCAGCCTTGAGACTTAGCTGAATCCCCCTCTTCAAGGAAGGAGGAACCCTCTCAGGACACACCACACAGGCCTTTATTAGACACAATCCGTGTCCACAGTCCCTGGGACGGCCAGCTCAGTCACCTTCACCCTGCAGGCCCAGGTCTGTCTCTCAGGCACAGGAGCAGCAAAATCTCAACCCGCAAAGTCAAGCCAACAAGGCCTTAAACCCCCAGGCTCTGACCAAACCTACCCCAGGCAAGAGGCTCCCTCCTGGGCAAAGTCTGTCCCACTTACCTGGGTCCCTCTGGTTCTCCAGTCTTCAGCACCCTGGATAGCATAGAGCAGGATGGCTTGTTCAGGGAGCTATTGCTCCTTCAGCTCCCTGGCAGAAACTTCCCTCTTTTCTGTCTTACTCTCCTTATGTACAGGCAGAGTGGGCATGGCCAGGCTTCCTTTCTGCAGACTTAAAGGACCAATAACCTGCCCACTCTGTCACAGGGGTTTCTCAGCTCTGAGACTGGCTCTACCACACCTCTGTGTGCGCTCAGTCCTCTTGCTGGCCCACACAGTCCCCTTCTTAAAGGGGCAGCAGCCCCACAGGACTGCTCCTTGCTACAGGCACCTTTGCTAGTTTCATTCTATGAGATAGGGATGGGCGAACAGATCGCGGTTTGGGTTCAGTAATTCGGTTCGTTCCGATTCGGTTCGCCCGTCCAGTTCGGCCATTCGGTTTGGTTGCCGCGTTCAGGTTCAGCTGTTCATTTCGGTCGTGTTCGGTTCGGTTCAGATCGGGTGTTCGGAAAAAGTATCGTGAGAACCCATGATCGCCCCGTAAACAGGAAATTCGAGTGGATGCAGAGCTTGTGTGGGTGAGAGCGTGTGTTGTGGCTGGCTGTGTGTTCATTTTTTATTCGTGTGTGGTTTGGCTGTGTCATGTGTGTTGGTTTTGGTTTGGCTGGTTGGTGAGTGTTGGTGGGTGCTGTGTGTGTTGTGTTGGCTGTGTTGGCTGTGTGTTTAAAAAAAATGGAGAAGAAGGTGACCAGTGCCACCACCATTAAACGCTGGACCTGGGGGAAGGCCAAGGTGGAAGAGCCGGTGGTGGAGAAAGAGGTTCCTCCGGCTGCTGCTGGACCTTCGGTGGTGGAGGAGGAGCCAGAGCTGGCGGGCACAGGTGTTGCTGCTGCCACAGCTGCCAGGTTTGTAAATTTTTTTACTTTGAGGACAAGAAACGTAAGGCTCTATCCATTAGAGCGAGCTCACTGGTGTGCGGGTGGGTGCATGGGTGGTGGGCATCATTCAAGCACAAACAGTCGGCATCAGCGGGTAGCTGCAGATGTCTGCCACAGAAAGAGGGGGTACTGTAGTGTGGGGAACTCTTCCAGCAGTCAGGCATGAGCACGAGCAGCACCCCCACCCAAACATGTGCCTGCCAGCCATCCCCACTCTCCAGTTGCCATCCCTACCTAGCACCCCCAAATAAGGGCAAGATTTGCACGTGCCAACCAGGGTCTCTCCATTGCCATCCCTCCCTAGCAGCACTGCAGGGAGGGCAGGATTGGCACGTGCCAGCCAGGGTCTCTCCATTGCCGTCCCTCCCTAACAGGCAGCACCCCAGGGAAGGCAGGATTGGCACGTGCCAGCCAGGGTCTCCCCATTGCCATCCCTCCCTAGCAGCACCCCAAGGAGGGCAGGATTGGCACGTGCCAGCCAGGGACTCTTCATTGCCATCCCTCCCTAGCAGCACCCCAGGGAGGGCAGGATTGGCACGTGCCAGCCAGGGTCTCTGTAATGCCATCCCTCCCTAGCAGCACACTAGGGAGGGCAGGAATGGCATGTGCCAGCCAGGGTCACCATCTCCCGTTTCCATCCCTAGCACCCCAAGGAGGGAGGACTAGAGGCATCATCATAAATGCATGATATTACTTAGGTGTTGTTTATGGGTTCCTGTTTCAAAGAGGAATCGGATGCCGACACTGGTGCCCCACCATGCAGGACACCCAGGCAGAGGTCAGACTCACCAGTGCTACCCCCAGATAAGCTCCAATGTCTGGAGGTTTTATGACAAGGGTGACGGAATCACCATCTGCAAGGTAAGGCACAGGGACTGGAACAACAGGGAATGGATTGCCCTATGACCTGTTAGGAATGGAAGTCCCCTGCAGAGAAAGATTGGCCACCCACCCACTTGTGGAGACAGAATGCAGGCAGGGCGTGACACAGACCATTGGTCTGATGCAATATGGCACTTTTTATGTTCCTATCTTTTTATGCTCTTTAGAGCTGTGGCAAAAGATTAAGGAGACAAAGAGAGGGGACCACGTTGGGGCTAATGACCCACATAGGAAAGCTCCACGGCCAGACGATGAGGAGGCAGGAGGACTCTGGCATGGCCGTGGAGCCCGAGAAACAGCACCAGAAGACGGGGGGGGAAGGCAACCCACAAGTGATGGCATGAAAGCCCTCCCCGCCCCCCTCCAGTCCCATTGTGGAGATCCCCGGGCCCCAGGAGAATGCTGAGGCCAAGGTCTTTCGGGCTGAGTTGGAGAGGCCCACCCGGGACTTCATGGCCAGCCTTCAGGAGACAGCAGCCACCATGGAGAATCGCCTGGTGGAGCAGTTCCAGGTGGTCCAGGTGGAGAGGAAGAAAGTGGAGATGTACGGCCAGTACGTATCTGCCGAGATGGAACACCTGGAAATATACCACCAGTCACTCTCCAGGTGACATTGGGAAATGGAAGGGGCCACGGAATTTGCCATCTCCCACGGCTATGAGCTGGCAGAGACCCGGGTGGCCGGCCCTCAGCCCTCTGCTGTGCCCCAATGGCTGTTGAATTTCCCCCAAGTCCGGGGAGAGAGGCCCAGAGACTCATAGTTTAATTTATACGTTTCCTTTGTATTTTTGATTTTGGTTTCAGAATGTTGTTGTTGCTTTGTTGTTGTTATTTAAATAGTTTTAATAAAAGTTGTTGTATTTCTTGTTACAAGCTTCGTTTGACCTGCCCAATCTTTTATCCCTATGTGCTGAAGTTCTGGCTGGCAGGTGGCAGAATCTCATACAGCTTGTCATACAGGGGCCTGCAGCACCTGCCATTCCATGTAGCGTAGTTATTAACCCAAAGATGTGATGTCCCAGCAGCAGGGTCTCAACTTGCAGAAAGCCCCCTAGGAGGTGCAGGGCTTGTGTTTGTGTGGGTGCGTGTGAAAGAGAGAAAGAGAGACAGGTTCCTTGGCACCGGGCCAGGCAGCAGGTGGCGGGAGCTGGTGCTTGGAGGGGCTTTTATTTCAAACAGTTTCAGCGGGCACCCATGGGTGGGTGCAGAGGAGTAGACTGTAGCCTGTTGGGGGGGGGGCAGGCTGGCATGTGGGCACCGGGCTTCTGGATGCAGTGGAATGGAATGTGGTCCCCAGTGACTGGAATGATGGTCCCAGAATCTAGTTGATGGTTCCTGGGACGGGCGGGCATGACTGATTCAGGGATAGTGGAATGACAGCCTAAAGCCTATTGGGCACACTTCATACAATCATGCGATAGGTGGTAGCAGCAGATATAGGAATGCACACAGGAAGGCAGGCAGGCAGGCAGGCACATATAATACGTAGTGTTATATTCCATCTCATTATGGTAGGTTTGCTGCATGCTGGATGTGGGCAAAGGGCATTGAGCGCATGAGCACAGATGGGAGTTCTTCCTGGTTCTGGCAGTTGGCAGCCAGGGTAGTTGGATAGGGATACACCTACCTCTCTCCCTCCAACCCCCATCTCTCTCGTTCTAGCTGGGAACTTCTCTCTCTCTCTCTCTGGCCATATAGTCCAGGTGACAGCATGGTTGGGATCGTGTCTGTCTATCCTTCTAGCAGTGAGGAGACTTTCTCTCTCTCTCTCTCCATGAACAGCAGGTTGCGTAAAGAAAAGGTGGAATGACAGCGCCCCATGAGAGGAATGACAGGACACAAGAACCTGGAGGGTGTGTCCTGGGGCTGGAGTGGAAGCTTCTAGATATTGGCCACAGCCCTCCCTGCCTGTAACTTGTCCCCAGAACCCTGGTGGTGGGTCCTGGGGCTGGAGTTGCTGTTTCTTGATGCGATTGAAAGACATCGCCTCCATGCAAGGAATGATGGTCCCAGACCTATGATGGTGGGTCCTGGGGCTAAGGTGGCAGCTTCTAGGTATTGGCCACAGCCCTCCCTCCCTGTAACTTTGCCCCAGAACCCTGATGGCAAGTCCTGGGGATGAATAGGCTGTTTCTTGATGCTTTGGGAAACTGGCTCTCTGTGCGAGGAATGTTGGCCCCGGACCCATGATGCTGGGTCCTGGGGCTAGAGTGGCAGCTTAAAGATATTGGCCACAGCTCTCCCTGCCTGTAACTTGACCCCAGAACCCTGACGGCAGGTTCTGCGGCTGGAGTGGCTGTTTCATGATGCGGTTGAAAGACATCACTTCTGTGCGAGGAATGATGGTCCCAGACCTATGATGGTGGGTCCTGCAGCTAAGGTGGCAGCTTCTAGGTATTGGCCACAGCCCTCCCTGCCTGTAACTTTGTCCCAGAACCGTGATGGTAGGTTCTGGGGCTGGAGTGGCTGTTTCTTGATGCTTTGGGAAACTGGCTCTCTGTGCGAGGAATGATGCTGGGTCCTGGGGCTAGAGTGGCAGCTTAAAGATACAACAGCTGGAGTGGCTGTTTCTTTATGCGGTGGAACGACATCACCTCTGTACGAGGAATGATGGCCCCAGACCCATGCCGGTGGGTCCTGGGGCCAGAGTGGCAGCTTTTAGGTATTGGCCACAGCCCTCCCTGCCTGTTACTTGCCCCTAGAACCCTGACGGTGGGTCCTGGGGCTGGAGTGGTTGTTTCTTTGGGCATTGGAATGATATCATCTCTGTGCGAGGAATAATGGCCCCCAGACCCATGACAGTGGGTCCTGAGGCTAGAGTGGTAGATTCTAGGTATTGACCACAGCCCTCCCTGCTAGAAACTTGGCCCCAGAACCCTGATGGTGGGTCCTGGGGCTGGAGTGGCTTTTTCTTGATTCGGTTGAAAGACATCGCCTCTGTGCGAGGAATGATGGCCCCAGACCCGTGATGGTGGGTCCTGGGTCTAAGGTGGCAGCTTCTAGGTATTGGCCACAGCCCTCCCTGCCTGTAACTTTGTCCCAGAACCCTGATGGTGGGTCCTGGGGCTGGAGTGGCTGTTTCTTGATGTTTTGGAAAATTGGCTCTCTGTGCGAGGAATGATGGCCCCGGAGCCATGACACTGGGTGCTGGGGCTAGAGTGGCAGCTTAAAGATATTGGCCACAGCCCTCCCTTCCTGTAACCTGGCCCCAGAACCCTGATGACGGGTCCCGGGGGTGGAGTGGCTGTTTCTTGGTGCGGTGGAACGACATCGCCTCTGTGCAAGGAATGATGGCCCCAGATCCATGACGATGGGTCCTGGGGTTAGAGTGGCATCTTCTTTATATTGGCCACAGCCCTCCCTGCCAGTATCATAGGCCCCAGAACCCTGACCACAAGATTGAGGTTGTGTGCGGTGAAAGATATGCTTGCGATGCCCCCATCACGGACTGCATTTATGATATTGGCCGCATTGTCCATGACCACACACCCCTTGGAGAAGACTGCGCCTGACTTGTCCCACTCCCTCACCATGGTGACCAGGGCTGCCTCGAGGTTCCTTGAGGTGTGGGAGCAGTCCATGATTTGTGCCTGAAGCAGGGCCCACCTATACCCTGATTCAGGACCCCTCCTGCTTCTGCCAAGCGCTGCCTCTGGGTCCTGCCACCAGTGTGCAGTCACTGCCAGGTAGGCGTGCTGGGCGTTTCTGGTGGACAACAGATCAGTGGTGAAGTGGACCGTGGGCCCCCCAGTCCCTGCCAGCTGCTCTCTCACCTGCTCCTTCAAAACCTTGTAGAACTGTGGCACCACAGTCTGACTCAGGGTGGAGCGGCAAGGCAGCTTAAAGTTGGGGGCCAGGAACCCAATCAGCTGCTGGAAGCCCTTGTCCACAATTCACAAGGGCTGGCCATCCAGGGCAATCATTTCTGCCAACAGGTGTTTCACTTTCCCTTGGAATCCAGTGCCACGGCGCCCTGCTGATGGCCTTGACAGATCCCCCCACCCCAACTCCTCCATGGTGGACTGACGGCACTGCTGGTGAGGCTCCTGCTGCTGTTTTGCCCCAATACTGCTCCTGCTGCTGAAGGCAGCAGCAGTTGGTGCAGGACGCTGGCCTGCTGAAGGAACCTGGCAACTGGACACTGCCATCAGGAACCCGCTGGCATCCACTTCCCTTGCCTTCCCACTGAGCAGCAGAGCACTGTGGCATGACTTCAGGTGCCTCGCCATTGCAGTTGTCCCAAGATTGGTGAGTGCCTGCCCACGCTTCACCACCTTATTGCACAACGTGCACTGCACTTCTCTGGGATCATCTGCCCACACCTGCTTAAAATGATCCCAGCCATCGCCTCAGCTCCAGACATCTCCTCTGCGGCACTAGTGTGTGCCTCTGACTCACTTTCCGCGATCACGGTGATGTCCCGTGGAGCACTGGGACCCTGTGGCTAGACTTCCCGTGCCCGCCATGCTGCTGGTACTTTCCCTGTGCCCCCCTCTCTAGCTGCTAGTGGTGGTGGTGGTGGTGCTGCTGCTGCTACTCCTCTCCCTACTGACATTCCCCGGGGATTGGGCCCTGCCTCTAGCAGCCGGGGTGGGATCCACCAGCTCTGGACTGCTGCGGATCGCTTCAACAGTGGGGGACATTGGTGGTCCTGGAGGAACATTGGAAGCAGCCTTCTGACTGAGTACTGAAAAATTCCAACTTGTATTCAGTCATGAATTTTATTTTCCTCTCCCCCTTAAAAAACCCTGCAGCAGGGGGCAGATAACCTTCCAAATTCCTTCCTCCCTCTCCCACCCTAAGACAAAAAATCTAGATAATTCAAAGTTCTCTCCCCCCCCTAAGATTAATAGTACTACTCACGCACCCAGCAGCAGTTAAAGGAAAGTGCAGCAGCAGCCCTCACCCTCTGTCCCTTAGGCACAGCAGCAACAGGGAAGGCCACACAGGCAACAGCAGACAGCAGCTGTTTATGGCTGCACCATCTTTTCTTTTTCTTTTCCCTTTTCCACCCCCCCCTTTCCTTCTCTCTTTCTTATTCTCGTTTGCCCTTTCTTTAAACTTGGGCTCAATAGAACTGCAGCCATAGTCTGTCGCAGCTAGAACTGCATCGGGTTAGCTTCCAATTAGGGAGCCACCCTCACGCTGCTGAATTAAATGACTTGCTGTGTAAAGATATCTAAAGGAGATCAAATAGTTCTGATTTCCCAAAGTACGCTTTTGCCCTATCTAGATACCTGAACGTTTTCTTTTTCTTCTTTTTTTCTTTTTCTTTTTTCCTCTCTTCCGCCTTCTCCCCCCTCCTCCCCCCTTTTCCCCCTCTTCTCCTTTCCTTCCTTCCCCCTTCCCTCCCTTTTTTCTTCCCCCCTCCCCCTTTCTCTTTTCTTCTTCCTTTCTCCCCCTTCCCCCCCTCTCCCTCCCTTCCCTTTTCCTCCCTACCTCTTTTCTTCTCTTTTATTTCCCCTCCCTTCTTTCCCCCCCTTTCCCCCTTCCTTCCCCTTCCCCCCCTTTTTCCCCCTTGCAATGTAAAGAAATGTCTTTACGCTTCTAACTTAAGATATGTTATCTTGTTGTTGTTGTAGTATATATAGCCCCCTTGAAAGACAGGCAAGTTGTGAAATCTCCCCCTGAAGAAGCTGGACGTTCCAGCGAAATGGCCGTTGGGATCTTTTTGTTATATATTGTATATCGACTGCTGCTCTTTCTACCAAAGGCTTTCTTTGTATGGACCTTTCTGTTTGGAGTATATATTTATTTTGTATAAAATTTGGATCAGAGTTGAAGCAGGTATATTGTGTATTTTATGTGGATTTCCTGCTTCAGAATATATATCCGTGTGGTTTTTGAGTTAATTAATTTGGATAATAATGGAGATCCATTCATACAGTGAACTAGGCAGGATAGCTTGGGGGGAGAGAATGACATGAGAACTGGTGAGAAGGCGGGAGACAATTCTCTCGCTGTTGAAGGCATGACTTTTTCCACAGGAGAGAACCGTTCTGTTTCTCAAGGCAGGATAGCTTGATGGGAGGGTGTGACACAAGAACTGGTGAGAAGGGGGGCATCTGTATGCTTTTCACAGACTAATGTGAGAGAGGTGCTCTGGTGGGCAGCAAGCCAGGAATAGCTTGGGCAGGGGGGGTGACACGAGAACTGGTGAGAAGGTGGGGGACAATTCTCTCACTGCTGAGGGCAGGACTTTTCCCACAGGAGAGAACCTCTGCTTCTCAAGGCAGGATAGCTTGGGGGGAGGGGATGACACAAGAACTGGTGAGAAGGGGTGGTCTGTATGCTTTTCACAGACTTATGTGAGAGAGGCGTTCTGGTGGGAAGCGGCCAGGGATATCTTGGGGGAGGAGGTGACATGAGAACTGGTTAGAAGGGGGGGTCTGTATGATTTTCATGGACTTATGTGAGAGAGGCATTGTAACCAGGATCGGGGTCCCCCTCTTTCTTTAGTCTATCCCCCAAATTCCCACTAGGCCAGCCGCAACCCAGTTGCCTGTTCCCACATGGGTTCACAAGTGATCAGAAACCCTCACCATAATCAAGGGGCTTTCAGAGGTCCGTACCCCCAGAAATGCCTCCCCTTATTCTCCCAGCCCAGTCGTAACTCAGAGAACCTTCTCTAACCACCCGTAGCTTGGAAGACTTCATGGTGGGGTTTTCTTATATAAAAAAGGTCCGTCTAGGCTCTCATCTAGATAGGGTCCCCCTTAGTGAGCCCCCCAAGGCTGAATAAACACACAAGCATGCTAGGCTTGGTTATAATACATATATTTAGTACATACATGTATAAGGCTGTTGATCAGATGGTGCAAGTCAATAAATCAAATATAAAGCAAATGCATTCTAAAATCCACTGAAGTTCCCTAACTGTCCTCTTACCCTAAGGTGCAATACAGGTCCATCAGAGTCTCTCGCAGTCTTGGTAGTGAGGCCGGGCTCAGTTCTTTTAGTGAATTTGAAATTCTCTAGTTCATGATTGTGCAGACTCTCCTGCAAACTGCTTACTCTTTGCTGGTCAAGATGGAAGAGAGAGTGTATAGATCCTGTGTCTTCATTCCTTTACAGGTTGGGTCAGTTCCCCCCTCCTGCTCCTTTTGTTATTCTGAGCTCATTGCAGATCCCATTCAGGCATTACCTTGGCAACAAAATGCTCATTCTGCCTGATAATGGTTTTTCTGTCCCCCACACTCTGCCAAACCAGTTCAGCAGGGTAGTAAGGTTCACAATCTTCTCATATTTCTCTTTAGCTGTCCTTGTTAGTAGTCAAATTTACCCCCAGTATCCCAAATTCTGTGTCCCATTACCCCAAATAAGTGTGTTACCCCCTTTTCCCCATGACAGGTACTCTGGCAGGAAGTGGCCAGGGATAGCTTGGGGGGAGGGGGTGACATGAGAACTGGGGAGAAGGCTATTAAGCACCACTATCATGCTATTAAGCACCATAGCTACAGCCTTGTTTTTCTAGTCTGTATTGCCTCATTGTGTTTTACACCTCCTCTCCTGGGTGGTGCTTTCTTTTGGGGGTTGGGGGTTGTCATCTAACACAGTCTGTCGCATTCTCTATTACAGAAGATTGTCATTATATTGGTCAGAAGTCCTGTAATTTTTTGGGAGGTGAGTGAAGTTTATTGGGTAATCCAGACTTCTGGGTTGTGTGTTATGGGGTTGGAACCTAGTAGATTAAACTAGGGGTGGGGTGGAGGGTGGAAGCTGAAGTCAGAACTTTTCTATCTTCTAAGAGTAAAGTGGTGGTTACTGGGTCACAGTGAGTGGGGGGGGGGGCAAATAAGTAGTGGGTTATAGTAGATGGGAATCCCAACTAAAAGGAATTCCATCAATCATCATCAACATCATCAACTTTTATTTGTACCCTGCTTTCTCTCGCCTATGGCAACTCGAGGTGGTTGACAACAAAACCAAAACACATCTAAAGAACAATAACAATTTCAGCACAAACCACACAGTCTAAATAACCCCTCAATTAATATAACAACATAATATTTCATAACATAATTCATTTTTAACCATCCTCTCTCCTCCCTCACAAAATTCAATATAATACAACAAATCAATAATATTACAGCATATCATACCAGTCCTTCCATATGCTCCATCCCTGCTGCCACCAGGGAAGGAGCCCATCAACCTCCCTTCCCCCAATCCTCCTGCTCTCACCAGGAGGGGGGACCTATCATCCACAACAATACCCTAATACAATAAGACTCTAATCCCCTAATACAATAATTGAATAGAAATATCAAATTAAACATTTTTAAATCAACAAAACAAAACCCGTCCATTTCTTAACCTAATTGCAAAAAAAGCCAACCCCTCACACATCCTAACCCTCACCTCCCACACTTTCCCCTGCTGCCACCAGGGGTTGGTGCCAACCCTCCCCCCCCAAAACCCCCCACTTAATATACCCTTCCCCAATACAACCCCTATTCCACCCCAAACCCAACAACCTACAAAAGTGTCAGGCCCCTTAATCCGCTACAGTCCCTGAAGGGTCCCAAAGGGCTGCACCCTTTGGCCATGGCCCTTTGGCTCATGGCCTGTGGCAGAGATGCAAGTGGCTCCTCTTTACGCCCCCCCTAGCAGTTTCCGGGAGCAGGTAACGGGGTCATGCCAGGGCACCGAGCCCAGGTGCACCGGCGTCCTTGGCCCACCCCACCCCTTAGTACTGACTTCATTTTGTTTTTTCTCCCTGCAGGTGGCTCAGTGGGGGATCAAGGCAGCAGAGCAGGAGCAGCGGCAGCAGCGGGAGCAGCCCAGAAACGCAGGGGATCCTGACCAGATGGACACAGGTAAATGTAAAGACATAACTGGTCCATGTAGTTGTTTGATGGTGGCATATTTATATGCTGTAAGTCACCTCTGCAGTGGGAAGATTTATTTATTTATTTATTTACATTTATTAGCCGCTCCCTCATGCCCATGGCATCTCAGGGTGGCGAACAACATAAAAATAAAAACAACAATAAAACACAACAACTAAAAACATTTAACAACTCATCTAAAAGACTCCATTACCCTCCCACACACATTTTAATTATCCCAACCCACCCTCTCCTCTTCCAAAAGCCTGGGAGAACAGCCAAGTCTTACAGACCCAGCGGAAGGCCAACAAACTTGGGGCCAGATGGGCTTCCTCCTGGAGGGAGTTCCACAATCACGGTATGGCCACTGAGAATGCCCTCTCCATTGTGGCCCCCCGTTTTACATGGGGGATCTCCAAGAAGGCGCCCCCAGTGGACCTCAGGGGTCGTTCTGGGGTGTGGAGGGTGAGGCGGTCCCTGAGGTATGAAGGACCAAGAACGTGTAGGGCCTTATAGGCCAAAACCAACACCTTGAATTTGGATCGGTACTCTATAGGCAGTCAGTGCAGCGTGTGGAGCATGGTGGTGATGTGCTCCCGCTGGCTCGTCCCCGTAAGGAGCCTTCAGTTCCCAAAGGGTCCCGCCCTTGATGTTATTACCTGGGGAGGGGGAGGGAAGAGCAGAGTGGCAGGAGGCTACTCCAGTTACAGTAGCCCCCTATCTCCACAGCAGCAGACACTAACTGACCTAGTGCGACAGAATGGAGATCTGGAATGTAAATGAAAGAGAAATAATTGCCATATTGGAAGTAGAGTAACCACATAATACTGGACAGGGAGGAGCATGCCATCCTAGCTTTAGTGTTGCCCCCAACCTGCAAAGGAAAAGGATTGGAGTTGAAAGACCAAGGCAAAGTGTGGGTGCATGGAGCCTAAGTTGTAAGCGAGCACAGTATACGAAGCCATACAACATCTTTACTGCTTACATGGTATGGAAATTAAGGCGGAAGTCTTAACACACAATTTCTGGGTTTGTTAAAGTTTGCTTGGTATGAATCTGCCTTAACTAAGTTTGTAAAACCCTAGGTTTTTTGTTTCTCTAATTATGTTTAAAAATGTGAAACCCCTTCTATATGACAGGCATGTTTGCATATGCTAATTAGCTAGTAAATGTTGCTTGAAGGAATAAATACTCCTATGCAAATACTCCTATGCAAAAATGAAAATTGTCTTTTTTATTTGCTTCAAATTAAGTTTCTCCACTTTCTGCACCTGATTTTAATCACTTACACCCGATTAAAGTGGATGTAATATGCTACTATGCTGAAATGTTGCCAGTCATATGAGTGGTTGCATTTTACAACCATTCTTTACAGGTAAATGATTCCACCCTTTGTATTAGAGATACATTTATAAAAGATTTTGATTTTATTAAATGGGTTACCATTTCTTATTAAGTGTAACAGGACAATAGTTTTCTTATCTATAACACATACCGCTCATGTCCAAAACATACTTGAATTAGTTGCCTCTGATTCTACCCAGTCTGAGCCTGACAGAACCTGATTGGTCTCGTCTGATCAGTGCAAGGGACAACCTCACTGTCAGCCCATTAAGCCCAATACTTTGAAATGGGAAAGGCTCCCTAGTTGTCATGACTTCACAGAATTCCATTAGGAGCATAGAAATATTATGAGGGGGGGTGAGGAATGCCTTGTCCATGCCTTTTTTCTGATATATTTCTAACCCTAATGGAGAATTGTGATGTTCATGGGGAGAGGAAACATCCAGTCATATCAGGTACAGGCTCAGAAAAAGGGTGTCTTCAAATGCGACAGTGGCCCACATTGCCATGCTTTGCCATGCTTTGGCATGGAGGCCACCGTCATCTTTGTTTTCCCACACCAGATGTTAGCATAGGATGGATTCCAGCCATGCTGGTCACTAGCGAGGGCTGTAAATCAGGAAGGTTTCCAAGTCACAGCCCAAGCTAGCCACATGGCAGGGACCTGGCTTCCTGACTGGGGGTGATTTCAGATGTTACGCGGTCCTGATTCACCACAGTGGATTCCCCATGGTGGTGAACTGATCAACCACCCCCCGTGGTCCAGGAAGGCCCCGAACAGACGTGACTGGATCGGGACCACAGCAGGGAATCGGGCCATCAGATCACAGGACAGGGCGGGAGGCAGACGTGGTCGGATGAGGAAGCCAAAAGAGCCTACAGGGAACGCCCACACAAGGGAAATGGGAAGGGAGGGGGAAGAAGGAGAAGAGCCGCTGAGGCAACACACACAGTAGGCACAGAGACAATGAGGGCACAGCGGAACACACATCACACATACACGCCCGGGCGCACTCACACCCACAAGGAAAAGGAAGGGAAGGGGGCACACAGCGGGACAGAAAACACACACGGCACAATGGGCACAGGGGGGAGGGGAGCTGGTTACAGGAAAGAAGGGGGGGCAGGTCAGGGGGGGGCCCAGGAAATGGGAAATGGCAACTAGAACCCCCACAACAGCACTGGCTGCACGGGCACCCCCACAGCTACACAGGAAGTCACAGAGTGGGAGGGGGTGGGGGCTGAAAGGCCGGGCCACAGGCACAGGGGGAGATCACATGGAACAGAGAATGGCCCGGGAACAGCCCAGGATGCAGACAGGCACCCCAAGTGCCGGCGAGGGGTCCATGGAGGGGAAGGAGGAGAGCCGGAGCAGGGCAGGTGGTCTACAGATGCACACACACCCCTGGGCGGATGCTGGGAGGTGAATACCAGGGGCCCCGGAACCCCCGCGGTAACAT
This sequence comes from Sphenodon punctatus, assembly GCA_003113815.1. Taxonomy (NCBI): domain Eukaryota; kingdom Metazoa; phylum Chordata; class Lepidosauria; order Sphenodontia; family Sphenodontidae; genus Sphenodon; species Sphenodon punctatus. The sequence goes on along the minus strand of QEPC01013298.1, from coordinate 526,071 downwards.
AGGCACCCAAGGGGGGGGTCACGGGCACAGGAGAAAGCAACAGCAGATAAGGAAGGTCAGCAGCAACCCAGGGAGATGGGTGGATGCACGGAGAGCAGGACACAGTCACAGGAGAAAGCAGCCACCGAGGGGAGCACCGGTTGAGGAGGCGAACGGGGGGAGGCTGAAGGGGCCCCCGAGCCACAGGCAGGGGCAATGGAACCCAGGGAAACAGGCAGCACAGTTGAAAGGCCAGAACATCATGGAGGATGCAGGCAGTGGCCCGTGGCAGCGGGGAGGAGGCAGGAGCTCTCCGCAGGGCCACCAACCAGGGCACGGAAGGCACAGGGGGCCTCACAGCCAGCTTCAGGGGGCAACAAAGGGGCCCGGGGCCGGGTGGCCTGCCAGTTGAATGAAGTGAGGCCACTGAATCATGCTCCAATGGTAACCCAGCACAGACGTGTGGTGGGTGACCAGGTAGTACGCCTCGAAGGGATCCTGCACAGCGACCCCCAACTGCACATCGGAACGGGACCACACACTGGACAGCACCGCCAGCTCGACCTCGGTGATCTCGGAAAAGCCATAGTCAGCAGCAGTGGGCCACAGAAGGTAACTGAGCTCCAACAGCTGATGATACACCACCCCATGTGATCGCTGGTAACCATGGGCCCCGTGAACACAGCCAAAGTAGGACACGGCCAGGGCAGACCCCCCCTCATTCAGACAGACCATGTAGGTGACCAGGCTGCACACAGACAGAACATATATGATCTCTGCAGCCGACCACCCCACATGCGAGCACCTCATCTCTGGGACGCGCCCATCAGGAAAGGGAATCAGGCCCCAGGGTCTCCACATGCAGCCGGCAATCATGGGTGCTCGCCTCATAATCAAAGTAGCGCAGTCACAAGCTCAGACTTGAATAGGCACTGGACAGATTGTCCAGGCAGCTCAGGAGCAATTGCATGGCTGGGGAATGCCAGAGGTCACACAGGGTCATGGTCTTGCGGAAGGTCCAGCGATGGGGGGATCCATGGGTGCTGGGATCCGGGAGCCCGGTGGAAGCACAGCCAGCCATGGTCCAGGAAGCAAAGGAGACTAATTATGAGGACAGAAGGGCCCCACAATCCTTGGAGGGACTGGATGGGATGCAGGGGGCCTCAAGGCCAGCCGATAAGGCCACCGGCCGCACCATGGCATGGCAAGCTGTTCCATCACAGCTGCTGGAACAGAGCTCACTGACAGGACAGCCTACACACTAATCAGGGATGTGAGGGCAACAGGATTACTACACTGAGAGGTGGGAGGCTGATGACAGCAGGACTGCAGCTGCAGCCCGCATGCACCAGGGTGCAGCCTGGACTGTGCGCCAGGCCCCTTGCAGGGACAGCAGATGTGCTCAAAGGACCATCCCTAGCTCCCTGGCATGGCCACCCTGAAGAAGCATGCCCAGGCAGCCGGGAGGTGGACCACCCAGCCGGGAGCCCCTGGAAGGGCCCCGGGTCATGACCCAAGGGCGGGGATACACGTGCCCTGGCCTATAACCAGGCCGGCTGTCCCCCACCCGGGGCAATGTGCACCCTGGAGCTAGGCCGGTTGGGTGCCTGCGGGATGCACCTAGCCCTCTGCAAAACGTGGTACTGCTCGCACGCTGATCTCCTGCTCATCCAGACCGCTGAGGTGCACCTGGGCGCCTGCCTGCAGGTGACCATTGCCCGGAGCACCTCAAGGGGCCGGAGAGCCCAACACACCCACAGGTGCTCCCTGGCCCAGCTCAGAGTCCTGCGGGTGTCCAGGGTGGCCTGGCAGGCCCTCCTCTGTGGCTGGGAGAGGGTCGCATGGCTCAGAGAGGTGGCTGGGCGCCTCCAATGGTGGATGGAGACCATGGGGCATGCAGCCCTGCTCACTATGGCCATTGACCGGCAAGTATGGGTCACAGAGCCGGCACAGGGGTGGTGGTCCCGGGTGCTGACTCAGTGGGATAAGGCAGCCTGGAGGGTGCACTTTTGGATGGACAGGCACACCCTACTGCGACTCACGGAGCTGTTAATGCCCTGGCTGGAGCACCAGCACACCCCCATGCGGGCCCCCATCCCCATGGTGCAGTGGGTGGCCATTGGGGTCAGGGCACTAGCAACTCCTGACTCCTGCCGGTCCGTCTCACAGCACTTTGGTGTTGGGATAAGCACTGTCGCTGGGATCCTGTGAGACGTCTGCGAGGCTGTGGAGGGAGTGCTCCTGGACCGAGCGATCTAGCTGGTGGACCAGGTAGCCATGATGGCCGGCTTCGTGGCTGAAGGGTTCCCCAACTGCATGGGCACCATGGACGGCACCCACATCTAGAGATCCTCCGCCCCTCCTCTGGACCCTGCCCCCCCCGGCCCTGGAGGGTATGTGTGTCCCCCTGTCCATTATGTTATTCTCCCTGTCTAGCTGGACCATGGCTGTTTGTGCATCCACCGGGCTCCCGCTTCCCGGCCCCCATGGGGCCCCGCATAGCTAGACCTTCCGCGAGACCATGTCCCTGTGTGACCTGTGGCATACCCCAGCCGTGCAGCTGCTCCTGGGCTGCCCGGACAGCCAGTCGGGTACTTATGCGAGCCTGAGCTCTGGTCTTCACTACTTTCACTATGAGGTGAGCGCTCGTGATTGCCGGCTGCATGCGGAGACTCTGAGACTGGTTCCCTTCCCCGATGGGCACATCCCAGAGATGAGGTGCTCTCATGTGGCCTGGTCCGCGGCTGAGACCGTGTCTGCACTGTCTGTGTGCAGCCTGGCCACCTAGTTGATCTACCTTGCAGAGGGGGGGCCTGCCTTGGCCGTGTCCTACTTTGACTGTGTTCACAGGGCCCATGGGTACCAGCCCTTCCGTGGGGTGGTGTATCACCGGCTGTTAAAGCTGGGACAGCTTCTGTGGCCCCCTGCTGCTGACTGCTGCGTGTCTGAACCTACCGCGGCAGAGCTTGCAGTGCTGTCGGGTGTGTGGGCCTGTTCAGATGTGGAGTTGGTGCTGTCCATGCAGGATCCTTTCGAAGCCTGCTACCTGATCGCCCACCACATGTCCTTGTTGGGGTACCACCGGGGCATGATCCATTGGCCTCACCTGGTTCATCGGGCGGGGCACCCAGCCCCTAGGACCGTTGTGGCCCCCAGTAGCTAGTTGTGAGTCCTGGTGTGCCTCCCGGCCCCCCGGTTGCCTGCCCCCATGTGGGCTCCCGCCCCTGCCTGGGGGTCAGTTTCTGCTGGCTGATCACCCTCGATGTCTCTGCCGTGCTGCTGTGCTGCCTGCTTCCCGGGGTTCTGCTACCCCTGCCTGTGGCTCCAGCCTCCTCTGGTCCCCACCCTACCCCCGTCTGCCTCCACACCCAGTGTTCCCCTCTGTGGTTGCCTTCCCCGGTGCCTGGGTCTAGCTCTCTGCATGGCCTCACCGACCCACCTGTGTCCAGCGGACTGTCCTCACCCACCAAGGCTGCCACCTGTGGCCCCTGCCCCCCCCCTTGGGTGCCTGTGTGACCTTGGGGTTCTGGGGCCCCCGGACTGCCCCTCCCGGCTTCCTCCTGGGGGGGGGCTTCGCATCCTTGGACCTGCTGTGCTGCACCGGCTCTCCTGCCTGCCCTCCATCGGCCCCTCGCTGGGGTGTGGGGTCTGCGTGTGCCTCCTGGACCATTCCCGGCCCACTTGCTGTGCCGTGTGGGCTCTCATTGTGCCTTGGTCCCAAGCTCCTGGGGCCCCCATTCCAGGACTGTCTGTGTTGCTGTGGGGGTGCCCGTGCGGACAGTTCTGCTGTGGGGGTTGTGGTTGCTGTTGCCAGTGTCCTGCCCTGCCCCTGTGCCCTTTTCCCTCCTCTTCCCCGTTCCGCACCACCACCACCCGTGCCAGATGTGCCTTGTGTGTTGTCTGGGCGCCCATGTCCCCCCTTCCCTTCCTTTCTCTTCTGTGTGTGTGTACCCGGGTGTGTGCTTGAGCTGAGTGTTCCACTATGCCCCCATTGTCTGTGTGCCTGTTGTGTGTGGTACCTGGACGACTCTTCTCCCTCTCCTTCCTCCCTTCCCGTTTCCCTTGTGTGGGCATTCCCTTTTGTGCCTTTTGGCTTCGTTTGTCCTCAGGCGGCCATGTCTGTGTCGCGCCCCTGCCCAGTATGTTCTGGGTGTTTTGACCACGGACGGGAATCGGCGTCACATCTGTTGCGCTGCCCCAGTCTGTGGTCTGCCGGCCCAATTCCCTGCCGTGGTTCCAGTCCCATCACGTCTGTTCAGGGCCTTATTCACCCCGGGGGGATGTTTGTTCGGTTCACACGCACCAGGAATCCACTGTGGTGAACTGGGCGCCCGTAACATCTAAAATCACCCTGTGTGTGCACCTGTGTGTGTTAGTAGCTTAACCTGAAACTCAAATAATAAATAAAGCATTGTCCGAGAAGTTAGCTAGTGTGTATTTTAAACATACCAGTTTCTAACAGGAGAATTTTTGTGTGTTTTCCATTGAATTCTAGGGTTAAGATATTAATCAGTTTTAGTGTTTTCAGTTTCTGGCAAGAGTGCCTATTCTGGAATTTTTGATTTTGACTGGTTAGTCAGTGGGTAGACACTTATTAATTTAAGGAAGTGCTTGAACATACAGAAATGTAGGATAAATATGCCTGTCCTGGAAGGGAGAAATGTATAAAGCTTTTGGATTCCTGAAGCCTTCTCAACCAGACAGATGCGGGCTTAAAGAACTGGTAACTATGACACTGAGCCAGATACATACATAGAAAACATAGCTTTTTCTTTAAGGTTTTGATTTAGACAATGTAGGATGTTCTTTGAATGTCTTTTGTATCATATTGTTCATACTTGTAACTGAATGAGTTTTCCTTTTTGTACTACTTGAAACCTTCTTTGAATTTCAGTACATCTATATGTTTTTTATATATTCTTTTTGTCTAAAGTCCTCCTTTAAAATATACTGTCATTACATATATGTAATAAGGAGGGTTTACTCTTACCCACATAGTAGGTGTGATTTCAGTTTAACTCTCAAATTGGAAACTAGTACCCTATATTAAGGTCAGATTATGTCTGGTTTCAACCACTAAGTACTTTTTCCTTTTGGGAAACTGAGGCATCCACGACAGTTATTTTGGAAAAGGGCATTCAAATTACCCCAGTGGCTATTTTCTGCAGCAGCTCTTTTATTTTATTTTTTTATTTGTTTGTTTTTCAATGAAAACGAATAAAAGTAAACAATAATTGTTTGCTTATTCATCCGTTTTCATTACATTAGTTATGAAAATGAATGGGCCTCCATTCGTTTCTGTAAATAATTGAAAATGTTACAGATGCACACCCCTAGCTCACCCTCACAACAATCTGAGAGGTAGGTCATTTTTATTCCCATTTTATAAGGAACTGAGGCTGAAAGAGAGTGACTTGACCAAGAACACCCAATCAGTTCATGTTCAAGACAGGATTTGACCTCTGGTCTCTCAGTTCCAAGGCCAAAACCTTATCCACTAGGCGATGCTGATTCTAGTTCATTGTTGGCATTGTTCTTTCCTTCTTTGTGAAGTTATCTTGGAATCAAAACAATTTGGAATTCTGTGTCACTTCTTCTCCAAACTTGTGTTACACTCTCAACATCATTCACTTACCAATACCTCAAAGACATTACACTGAGGAATCCTTTATCGCTCAAGAACTGATAATGCTACCTTTCTTGCTTTTAAGGAGCTGCTTCTGAGCCTGTATCTCATTTCTGCAGCATCTGCCCTGTGGCACTGGCTTTAAGACTGAAGCAGCTTAAGGTCTACTTTTAAACCACTTTCAATACACACCTTTGATGAGCAGTTCAGTTAAGAAATACTACAAGACCAAGTTCTTGGTGTAGTCCTGAAGGCAGTACTCTGCATAACCAGTTTTCCCAATTTTGTGAAATGGATAGGAAATGAGACAAAGAAATTGGTGTTTGAACAGAGATGGAAAATGACTGAAGCATTTTCCCCTTGAACGTGAAGGGCCCTTCTAAGGATTAGTAAAGTTGACATATAATCCCTTTTTGCTGAGTTACCCAGAAGCTCTTGCTTCAAATTGGCAGACTCTGAAGTTAAAACTTCAACTTGTAGGTTTCCAACCCCGAACCTCAATTTTGCTGTATTTTAGTGATAGCTGAAATTCACAGCATGTTGTGGACATTTTGCAGTCTTAAAAGAGAAAACAACAAAGTATTTTACTCCAAGAATAGAAAAGAAAATTAAACCTTCTCTCCACTAACCCAAGGAAGTGCATGCTACTGAAGTGATATTTACATTCAAATGAATATAGGAACATAAAACGTTTCAGTTGGAGCAATTTACCCATCAAGACTATTGGCCCATCAGGGCTCATCCATGTTAAGTATTCCATTTCTTTAGAACAGCGTCTAATTGTTTCTTGAATGATCCTTGTGTTTTGCCTCAGCAATAGTGCCTAGTAGGCCGTTCCATATGTTTATTATGTTCTAAGTGAAAAAAGTCTTACTAACATCTGTTGTGGGTTAGCTTCTTTTTATTTTCCATTTAAGTCTCTTGAAATTCATACAGAATGAGAAATAGTGATTCGCTTTGGCAGTTTTGCATTTTCAAAAGATTCCAGCCTATTTTAAAGAAACCCCTCTGCCTCTTGTTCTTTTTCACAGGTTATTCTTAATTTGTTCTACAATCATGCTGAAACAAATAGTGGATTTTATACTTACAGATATTATTCATATTCTTGGGTAGCCCTCCAGCTATCCAATTAATATCCACAATGGAAATGAATATTCACCTATCCCCCGCCCTCCCCCACCAAAAAAAACCCTGCGCATTTCCCACCCCCAACACCCGTTTTCAGCTGTTCGGTTATTTGACTGTTCGGTTATTTTGATATTCAGTTATTTCATTTCAGCTACTGTGCAAATAGTCAAAAAGAAGTAGCCAAGCAACTAAATATGTAAACAACCAAATAATCAACCTGAAAAACTAGAACAGATATTTGATTAAGAAGGACCTAAATGGTAGTTATTATTCATTTCAACAGATACAGTTCAAATCAGGTGAAATCATAAAGTGATATCCACTGTGGATATTTGTTTCAGCCCTATTGTACATATCATTTTAATACATCTTTGGTACTATAATTATTCTAATGCAATAAAAGCCTCTTTATCAGAACAACTTGATGTAAAAATATTTCAAAATAAGCAGCTTTCACAATTAAGACAGATGAAAACAGTTATAATTATAGTGCTGGGCAGATTCATTCACAGAGATTTGTTTTATTTAAGTGACAGTGCCAATCACCAGTGTAGTAAAATATAGGCTTATGCATACAACACTCTTTTAGAGTGAATAATCTTTTAGAGTGATCACAATCCCACATTCTGAGTGTTGTGTGAAATCTAAGGCTGAAACGAGAATTAAACTGGATTCTTGCGAGATATTTTGAGAGATTTCAGCTGGGATCGAGATCTCAGTGAGATAATAGAGAAATCACTGTGAATGCGCAAATGGCCACTGAGGCTGTTCTGCAAATGCTAGCCTCTTTTCCACAATGGCATCGACAGCATCACCACCATTTTGGAAAACAGCAGCTGTTCTGTGCATGTGTGGCGCAGTTCACGCTGTCCTTTTCCAGAATGGTGGCGACACTGCCAGTGCCATTTTAAAAAAGGACTCCGCATGTGCAGAATGGCCCTGGTGGCCATTTTGTGCATGCATAGTGATTATTTAATTTATTTATTTATTTATTTTTGAGACCCTGCTTCTCCCCATCCCTGCATGGAAAAGTCAATTGGGGAGAGAGATACCCAGTGGTTGGTGCAGTCCCAGTGAATACATGGCCTTCAGGGCCTTTTGCAAATCTAGGCAGTGTTTGCAAAAGACCTTTCCTGGGTCTTTTGTGGGGTAGGGCTTGTTGCAAGATTCTCACTTTTTTCAGTGAGGATCCAGGCAATTCTTGACTCGTTCTCATTTGCAAGAATGAGCTGAGAACCCTGATTCTCATTGAGAAAAGCAAGAATTGGGAAATGGTGAAATTCTTACCACTTTCTCTAATCCTTTATTTTCTGCCATCTGAAGCAAGAAGTGGGCCAACTGATATGCAAGAAATGCAACAGATGTGTGAGTCATTGCATTGCTACAGAACAAGGCAAACAGCAAACACAGTTTAAGGAACAAGTGAGGAGTGGGAAGGAGGAAAAGGTATTGTGTGAATTAGAGCTGAAGAAAATATCAACTGAGAATAACCTATTTGATGAATTTGCCCACTTTGAACCAGTTCTGAGAAAGTAGATATGAAGCACAATTCATTTCCCACTTTGTTTCCAGAAACAAGTATCCTCCATTTTGGGTATTTTGGTTATTTCAGCCACCTTGGTGTGTTGGTTCCTTTGTTTTGATATTCCAGTCACTTTGGTCTTTTGTTTACTTCAGTATTTGGTACTCCTTCTTTGTAAGATTTAGCACTTTTGCTCACCACTCTTATTGCACTATAGCTATTAGCACAATAGCACTGGCATATAAGACCCTTTTTACACGAGTGGCCCATTTACGTACACAGTGGGCATGAGTGGGTGACTCCCATGTGAATGCCTTGGCAGGTGGGTGGGTGTGCATGCGTTCTGTGTAACACGCATGCCCACCCACCACCACTCATCGCCCACTCACGGAGCAATTGGTCAAAATGGTGATTGCTCCATGCATGGGGATGTGGGGAGACGGGGGTCATATCGGTGTGCACCCATGTGCACAGCCCCCTCTGCACCACCCACACCACAGCATGCAAACCTACCGGCCTCACAGCTGCAGCCCATGCAATATCACTAAACGGTGGGTGTTTTCAGATATAACGCTAACCCCAGTTTAACCACACTTGAACTTTTCTTATACATGGGTCATTTCAGATGTAACGATACCACGGTCAACCACAGCGAATTCTCTGTGGTGGCTGTTGGTCCAGTTACATCTGTTGTATTTCCCGCCAGATGCTGGGAGGGCTCAGCCCAAGCCACAGGCCAAAGCTGCCCGCCCGCCCCAGCGGGCGGCAACCCTTGGGCGGCGCTCGAAGGGCGTCGACAAAAGGGCTCTGGCAGTTTTGTGGCCGTTGTGCGGCCGGAGCGAGGACAGCGAGGGGCCACCCCCCTGACAGCACGCCCGCGATCACGCGACACCTGCAGGCCTGGCCTCCCCCGATACCTGAACAGGTAACACCTATGATGCCTCCCTATACCTCCCTTGCCGCCTCGCCCTCTATCACCTCCCTCCTTCTAGCCTCTCTCACGCACCCCTTCCTTCTCCCTCATCCTTCACCAGCAGCCTTTCTCCAGCCAACCTACCCCTTATCCTCACCCACGCCCATCCCCCCTCCCCACCCTCATCCCCCCTTACCCATTCCCCCTAGGCCCAAACCCGCGACACCCAGGTGTGCCACAGACCATTGTGGCCAATACGAGGCCAGTGCACGACTCACACCCCGCAAACCAGGCCGTTCCCCATCCCCCAACCTCATCCGCATCCCGTGCCTTCCCAAACACCAATTGCCTTTTTCCTGCTCCCTCTGGAACTGCCGCTCATCCGTGGCTAAAGCTCCCTTCATCCACGATCTCTTCCTCTCTCGCCCCTTTCAACTCCTTGCTCTTACAGAAACCTGGATCACGCCCTCCAACTCTGTTACCCCGGCCGCTCTATGCTCCGGGGGCCTGTCGTTCTCTCACCGCCCCCGCCCTGAAGGCCTGGGTGGTGGTGTGGGCTTACTCCTTGCTAAGCACTGCCAATTCAAAACCCTCTCCCCTCCTCCCTCCCCCTCCTTCCCTTCCTTTGAGGCCCACTCTGTGCGCTTATACTCCCCTCTACACCTTCGGGTTGCTGTCATCTACCGCCCCCCGGGTTCCCTCTCCTCTTTCCTCCCGGACTTTGAATCCTGGCTCACCTTCTTCCTCTCCGATGATATCCCCACTCTTATCCTTGGTGATTTCAACATTCACGTTGACACGCCCTCCGCCCCCTCTGTTTCCCGCTTTCTCTCTCTCGCTTCCTCCTTTAATCTCCGACTCTGGACCGACTCCCCCACTCATACTGACGGCCATTCCCTCGACCTCGTCTTCACTCGAAACTGTTCTCTAACTGACCTCTCCTTTGACCCCTTCCCTAGTTCTGATCACTTCCTCGGCTCCTTCAGCCTTTCCCACCGACCCCCCTCCGCCTCCCCCTCTATGCGCCCCTTCCGCAATATGCAGGCCCTTACTCCCTCGGAGTTTGCCGCACATCTTTCCCCCCTTCTCCCCCCCGTTTTCGCCTCCTCCTCCCCTGACTCTGCTGTCTCTGCTCTCAACGCTTCTCTCTCCTCGACCCTTGACTCTCTTGCCCCCCCCTCTGCTCGCCCCGTCCGCCCCCTCGACCCCCGCCCCTGGCTTACCCCTGCCATCCGCTACCTCCGCTCCTGCGCCCGGGCTGCCGAACGCCTCTGGCGCAAATCCCGCTCCCTCCCTGACTTCCTCCATTACAAATTCTCCCTCTCCTCCCTCTCCTCGGCTATCTCCCTAGCTAGGCAGCGCTATTATGCCTCTAGGATCGAATCTTTCTCCCGCGACCCTCGCCGCCTTTTCTCTACTTTCGACTCCCTTCTCAAACCCCCCTGCCCTCCCCCGCCCTCTTCCCTTGCTGCTCGGGATCTTGCGTCGTTCTTCACCTCCAAGATTGACAAGATCCGTCGGGATATTGCCTCCCGCCCCCCTCCGCCCCCCGCTCCCCTCCCGCCCCCTCCCCCGCCCCCCTCCCTCCTCGCATCCTTCCCTCCTGCCTCTCTCCAGGAAATCTCTGCTCTTCTCTCTTCATCCAACCCCTCCACCTGCCCCCTTGACCCGATCCCCTCCCGCCTCCTGACCTCTATTGCTCCCACTGTCGCTCCCCCCCTTCTGCATGTTGTCAATCTCTCCCTTTCCACAGGCTCCTTCCCCTCTGCCTTCAAACATGCCACTGTCTCCCCCATCCTCAAAAAGCCTACCCTGGACCCTTTCGATCCCTCTAGTTACCGGCCGGTCTCCCTCCTTCCCTTTGCTTCGAAGCTCCTGGAACGTGTCGTCTACTCCCGCTGCCTGAACCTCCTCTCTGCCAACTCCTCCCTCGACCCTCTCCAGTCCGGCTTCCGCCCCCTCCACTCTACTGAAACTGCCCTGGCCAAGATCACCAATGATCTACTTGTCGCTAAATCGAAGCGCCACTACTCCGTTCTTGTCCTCCTTGACCTCTCTGCCGCCTTTGACACTGTCGACCACTCGCTCCTCTTGGACTCCCTTTACTCTTTGGGCTTCCGTGGCTCTGTCTTTGACTGGTTCTCCTCCTACCTCTCTGACCGCTCCTTTAATGTCTCCCTCCCCGAGTCGACCTCCCCCTCCCTTCCCCTCTCGGTTGGGGTTCCCCAAGGTTCTGTCCTTGGCCCTCTCCTCTTCTCTATCTACACCCGGTCCCTTGGTGAAATTATTGCCTCCCACGGGTTCCAATACCATCTCTATGCTGATGACACCCAACTCTATCTCTCTACCCCCTCTCTCTCCTCCTCTGTCCGCTCACGCCTCGTCGACTGCCTCTCTGATATCTCCGCCTGGATGTCCCGACGCCAACTCAAACTGAACATGGCCAAGACTGAACTCCTCATTTTTCCTCCCTCCCCCTCCTCTCCCTCTGACCTGACCGTCTGCATTGATGGGGTCACCATCCGTCCTGTTCTCCGTGCCCGCAGCTTGGGCTTCATTTTTGACACGCACCTCTCCTTTAAACCTTACATTGACTCTGTGGCCAAATCCTGCCGATTCGCTCTCCTCAACATTGCCCGCATTCGCCCCTTTCTATCTGTCTCCTCGGCCAAAATCCTTGTTCATGCCATGGTTATCTCTCGCCTCGACTACTGCAACCTCCTCCTTGCTGGCCTCCCTCGCTCCCACCTGTCCCCCCTTGTGGCGATCCAAAACTCTGCCGCCAAGGTCATTCACTCTGCCCGTCGCTTCGACCATGTGACGCCTCTCCTCCTCTCCCTTCACTGGCTCCCCCTTCCTGAACGTATCCTGTTCAAACTCCTGGTTTTCACGTTCAAATCGCTCCATGACCAAGCTCCCCCTTACCTCTCGGACCTAATCGCCCTACGCGCTCCTGCGCGCGCTCTCCGCTCTTCCGCTGTCCCCTCCCTCGCTCTCCCTCGCTTCTCCTGCTCGCCCAACCGCCTTCGTCCCTTCTCCCTCGCTGCCCCGCATGCCTGGAACTCCCTCCCTGCCGACGTCCGCCTCGCCTCCTCCCTCCGCTCCTTCAAATCCCTCCTCAAGACCCACCTTTTCCATGCTGCCTTTCCCAATGCCCTCTAGTCTTTCCCCTTGCTCTTACTGTCAGCCCTCCTCTGCTGACTGCTGCTACCGACCACCTTGTAACCAAGCCAAGTACACGCACCTGAGACTTCGCATCCGCCTGAATGTTTGTTTGTCTTCTCCCATGTCTCTCCCGCTGTCCCCTCTCCTTGTCTCCCCCTCCTTGTCTTTTAGATTGTAAGCCACAGGTAGGGACCGCAGCTGATTGTATGTTCTGTACAGCGCCAGGTTGTTACTGGCGCTTTATAAATGTTTAATAATAATAATAATAATAATAATGCTCACCTCAGTGAATCATTGGTGGGAAACACAATGACCACGATTCTGGACCTCCATCCACGCGGAGTTCTAGAATTGTGGTGAGATCGGGCCTCAGCCATGGTTGGATTGGCCATGATCCAGGATGGGCTGAAGGTTGCGTCTATAACCTTTAGCTCAGCCGGATCGTGGTCCCGACCATGGGTATTTTCAGATGTGATGGGGCCTGTATTGGCCCTGTCACGGAATCACCAATTGATTCCCCGCCGAGATCAAACCGGCACATCTAACAGACGTGTCTGCTGATCCCCGTGGGGAATCGGGGAGGGGGAGGGGCCATGCAGGTCAATGTGTGGCCACACAGTCCTGCCCCCCCATGCTCCCTATGCCGCCCGCCCTCTTGGGAGACGGGCGGGCACCGTGGCCAATGTTGCCACAGCACCTGCCCACATTGACCACGGCCCGGAATCCTGACGCTGATTCTGGGACGTGGTAGAGGGACAGACGAGACGATCCCCCTGATCACGGGGGGGAATCACATTGAACACGCAAATGGAGATGGTCCAGGCAGGACCTCCGTTTGCATGGTCAATGTGATTCCCCCTGCCCCTGTTATTCACGGGGGTGAACATCTGGCGGGGAGCTTCTGTTCCCCCCAACAGATGTGACGCAACCACGATCACCATGTGGGAATTCCCCGTGGTTGAGCATGATCTCGTAACGTCTGAAAATACCCCATGGGATGGGATCGGGCGCAGCGGCCAGATTGGGCGGGTGGTCGGAGGAGTGCTGGGGGCGGGCCTGTGTGGCCTCACACTGCGCCATGCAGCCTCGCCCCCTCCCCGATCCCCGGTGAGAATCAGGCCGGCACGTCTAAAGGAAGGACGGCCTGATTCCTGACCAGGATCTGAAACTGATCCTGGTCCGCGGTTCAGCATAGTGGGCCTGGCGTCCTGGTACATCTGAAAGTACCCCATGTTTCAGGGCTGTATTGGTGCCCTATGCAGCCATGCAACATGCATAACAAATGTTTAAGTGTGGTTAAAGTGGCATTTGCGTCATGTCTGAAAACATGCAGTGTTGAAATTAAAGAATAAATACTGACGTGATTTAAATACTGAAACAAAGTAACCAAAATAACAAAGAAATAAAAAAGAAGTACCTGAATTAACAAATATGCAAATATTATTTCTATAAAAATATTTAGGGTAATTTAGTGAGCTGTTTGGAAACATGGATAATATTCAGGGGTGTAAAAAAGCCTATTTGTTTCAGTTCTAGTCTGAATATACAGAGTCAACTGTATTAATGTTACATAGTTAGCATTGTTATGATAACCTTTATATGATCAGCCCCAGCTGGTACATGCATTAATCATTATGAATTAGTAGTAATAAAATTTATTGAGGCACTAGATTTCGCCATGGCCGACATTCAGACAAAACAAATAAAACCAATTAAAATAATACAAATAACAAGAAAAAAATAAACAATATGGTATATAACACACATTATGGATAACTTATGACGCTAAACCATTCAAAATCAGCAATTAGCTAGACAAAAGATGACTTATAAGCTACCCAACTAACATATAAAAATCTATTTTAGAATAGCCCCTAAAACAATGCTCTTCCCCCACTATCAACTTACCCTTAATCAGGTTTTATACATTCATCAAAGCTACTCGTATTTTTGCCACCAACAGAGCAAAGGTTGCTACCATTTTAATCTCTTCCTCATCATCCAAAAACAATAATCTCACAATTTTATGTCAAAGGGATAAATATTCCTTCCCTCTGCATAAAGGGCCTATCCACACTTGTCTTTGAATCTCATAAATGGAACAATTAAACAAAACATGCTGGAGATCTTCTTCGTCTCCTGCTGCACAGGTGCAGACACGTTTGTCGTAAGGTTTTCCCTGATATCACCCTCTAAGTACTGCTGAATCATACTTCTGGAACCTTAACAGAACGAGGCTCCTTCTCAGGGCGGGATCTACCAGTTTATCTAGGTAAAATTCAAGTTTATGCACTACCACCTGGTTAATATAGTGGTACCAGGGAGCAGTCTTCCAGGAGGCAGCTACTGCCATATCCTCCTGTATGGCTATGTCTGTTGCTCTAACCATTATCAAATGTCTCTGATGCATTACGCTTACACCCTCAAAGCAGGAAAATGATAAACCCACGCTCCTTAGGTGTGCATATAACTGATCAAGCCAGGGGTATTGCAAGGCACCTTTATTCTCTAATTCCTCCGCTAGACACTGCGTCGCCACTGTCGTGATTATTCAATTTAAGTCAAAATCTAAGATGTGCCATCCTTCCAATACAGTTTACAGACAACATACCAGTTTCTGCTGTTACCGCTCCTGGGACCCCTTGGGAAACCCTCAACAGTGATCTCAGAAACTTGGTTTGGACTACTTCACATTGGTCCAATTTATCTGTCAGTATTATCTCAGTATCATATGCCAGTAACGACTGTACCTTGGCACTATAGACCTTCAGAATAGTAGACATTTTAATACCCCTTGATCTTGCAGCAAATCACAATATTCCTTTGGCAGCTGAAGTGGCCTTAAGGGAGATGCATTTTGTGTGTCTCTCCCATAGGCCATTGCTAGACAGGGTCACCCACAAATATACATACGATACAACTTGAATAAACTTCCTACCTTTCACCTTCCAGGTATATTTATGTGATTTTCTTCCCATAACCATAACCTGTGACTTGTTAAGATTTAACACCAATTCATTATCCACACACTGCTCCAAAAGGCGTATCAAGTTGATTTTTTAAGCCCTTCTGTATTTGAGACAGTAAAACAATGTCATCTGTATACAGGAATCGACAATGCTCGTTCTTTGATTTTGGGTGGCATTATTAATTAATTAATTATTATTATTAAATTTATTATTAATTATTATTGTTATTATTATTATTATTATTATTATTATAGTGCCAGCTATGTACCTGGCACTTGTACAATCAGTAGTTGGGCCAACTTACCCCAACTGGATCTGTCACCACCAGCCAAAATAATAAAATAACACAAGATAGCAAAAGTAAGAATATTCCAAAATAAGGATATTTAAACTTAATTCTATGCTTGCACCCTAGCTGGGAGGCAGAGCTGACAAGCCTCCCCAGCTGATGCAGTTCTGAGCCATCACGCAGCCCCAGCTGGGCTTTTTCAGGAGTAGAAGAGTGGTCAGAAAGTCACAGCACATTGGTGCTTAGGGATATACTAAACTATCCTGTTCAGAGCTGCTCAACATTCGGGCCTGACTCCTGAGCAGTGAGACCTTGGGCATCTTTAGACATAACAAAGATTGGGTCTCAAAACCCCTAAGCACGTATTTGGCCGTTGTGTGTAAGCACCATAACAATCCCAACACCAATTTGGCCACCTGTTGAACAGGCGATGTGAACACCATGGCATCACAAGGACAATTTGCATGTTCCGGCTAAACACGTGGCCAACATTGTACATTAGCAGGTACGAGAAGAAAAGCAAGGCAGCAGCACTTGTGTGCTGAGATTGGGTGGTGGACTAAAACATCGATTTCCCCCAAGATGGGCTGTGTGTCTAAGCAGCACCACATAGTGAACACAGGGCCAAACCAGTGTTCAGATCAAGGTGCATCTAGATAGCATTGGTTTCCTGAACCTGTTTCAATCTGGGTTCCACCCTGGCTATGGCACTGAGATGGCATTGGTGGCCTTGGTCAACAACCTCCGCCGGGAGATGGACGCAGGATGTTCAACATTTCTCATCCTGCTAGATCTCTCGGCTGCTTTTGATACCGTGAACCACGGGCTGCTGTTGAGATGGCTGTGTGACCTGGGGGATCTGGATGGGACTGTTCTTGAATGGTTCCATTCATTCCTCTTGGGGAGAAGCCAGCGGGTGGTGCTGGGGGATGAGACATCTTGCGCCCGCGCTTTATCATGCGGCGTTCCGCAGGGTTCCATACTGTCTCCATTATTATTTAATGTATATATGCAGCCCTTGGGGGAGGTCGTGAGAGGGTTCGGGGTGCGGTGTCACCAGTATGCTGATGATACTCAGCTGTACCTCTCTTTTTCAACTGA
>QEPC01013298.1:469557-482436 GCA_003113815.1 Sphenodon punctatus | reverse complement strand
TAGGGCCGCGGCTGTGGAACTCCCTTCCGGAGGAAGCTCGCCTGGCCCCAAGCCTTTTGACATTTCGGCGGAACTGTAAGACCTGGCTGTTTGCCCAGGCCTTTGGGAGGGAGGGAGGGGGAGGGTGATTTTAATCCCCTGCCCATTTATCTATTTATTATTGTTTCCTAACCCTGTTTTTTGATGTATTTTATATTTATATTTTAACTGTTTTAATTGTTTTTATTGTTGTTGTAAGCCACCCCGAGCTGCATTGCAGGAGGGGGCGGGATATAAATCTGAAAAATAAATAAATAAACCCCACTCTGGCCAATGCCCCCAACCTCACCCACACTCACAGTTAGATTGCTACTCTCACCTGACCCAGGGAGCTGCAAAGGCACAGGAGGTGGTGGTGCAGCCTGACTCCTCGCCTCTGTGATCCTAGCCATCTACCAGTCCATGTTGTTCACCCTCTGTACAAGGGCATCCATCACCTGGCTGTGGTTGTCAGCCTCATGTTCCCTGTCCCTAGAACAAGATGGCATAGGGGGCTGTACTAAGCCCCCACCCAGTGAATAAGCAGAACTGGTTGTGTGTTCCTGGGGTGGGGGACCCGACCCTCCCCACCAACCATGGCCAACACTGGATCCTGCCCCCTGCCTACCAGTTGGGCCATCCTGGCCTCCCATCCAGCCATCTGTGCCTGTAGGGTCTGCAACAGGCCTGGGGCCTGATCTCTCTCCACGTCCACAGGGTGAGCCTGGTAAACATTCCTGAGCACCAGACATTGCCCCGGGCAGCCACAGACAACCCCACAGGATCAGGCCCAGAACTGGGACCCTCATCTCCAGACTCCCCACGTGCAGCAAGCACACTAGCCCTATGTGGAGGGTGACTCATGGCCACACTGCCCTTCTGAGTGCCTCTCGCCCCATGAGCGGGGAAAGGGGCTTGGTTTTCCCCATACAATCTCCTACCACTCAACAATAGAAACCTCCACCCCCCCACCCCCAGGGCAATGCCACCCTGACACTGATTGGCACCAAGCCTCCCCTTTCCCCAATGAGCAATATACCTCCACTTTTTTTGTATCCCCGAATGCCTATGGCGGGGGATAGTATAATTTACTCCCTTGATGTGCCGCTGGGTCCCAGACGCCATCCAAGCCTGCCCAGATCCAAACACTGGACTGAAAACTACCTGAACCCTCAGGCGCCTGATTGCTCAGGCAGCCAATGCCACTCAGCTCCACTAATGTGCTCGTTGGCGGCCGAGTGAAGCGAGGGCCACAGGAAAGAGATCAACAGCCCAGTCCCAGGCAAACCACATCTCCAACATTCTTGCCGGTGTGCCTCCTGGATCATGCCACACAGGGATGGCAGTAGGAGCGCCGCAAGAGCCTGAACAGCCGGAGAAACTGCACTGCAGCCCCACTCCCAGTAGGTGGCAAGGCCAAAGCCCCCTACCTGTGCACTGTGGGGAGGGTAATTCTACATACCTGCCCCCACCCAAGGGTCATGGCCCCCAGTGCAGCTGCACCTGTAGAACTTATTATAGCTATGCTCCTAACTTCAGCATCCTCAAAATCTCTCCATCCACAGAGCTTTTTGGAGAGGAGGCGTACAATCAATTCCCTCCTTTCCACCCCAATGGAATTAAAACCTTTCTGCATCTGACAGGCACAGCCATTGGGGTACAGCTCAACAAAAGACTTGTTTTTCATGTATAGTTGTGCACTACGGGCACAATAAAGTCAGGGGCTTAGATATAATAGAGAGGGAGGTTTGACTTCTGGGCATGCTCCTAAAGATGTTTGGGAGCATTCTGGGAAATGTAGTCCAGCTTATTCCCAGACAGCTGCTGTCTGGAAACAAGCTGGACTACATTTCACAGCATGCTCCCAGACACCTTTAGGAACATGCTCAGAAGACGAACCTCTCTCCCTCAGAAGTTTAACACATGGTGGCAGGGTCCAGAGACAGCAATGTGCCCGGCTCCCTGTGGCTTTTGGTCAGTTTCCCTGCCACCACTGTCTACTTCCCTCACCCAGCTGCTTGCTTCCCTGCACCAGCAGCTCACCCCCTCCCTATACTTGGACAAAGTTTTGCTGAGTGAAGTTTCAGAGCCCTTCCTTGGAACCTTTGAAAACAGCAAACTAAGACCAAATGTATCAGTCCTTGGTAAATTCCAAAGAAAATCAAGGAATGAGTTACAGCCCCTAATTTATACAGTCCTGTCACCATGAAGCAGCTTGTGGGGTGCAGCTCCTGGATTTAATTAGAACCTACATCCCATTTTTTTGGCCAAAGGGGAAGCTAATATTTGCTGTTGCTACAGTATCACAAAACATTCTAACTAGTTTTTTAAATGTACACATAAAAGCAAAGAAGCACAGGCAATGGCTATGGGCCAATCTGAAATGGCTTTGCGACTCTTTTGTGCAGGCCTGCATGTTAGCTGGCCACATTCAAACTCAAGCTGTTACAGACTTTCTCTGTGAACAATCCAGCTATTTCCCCTCCCTGGGCACTGTATCCTTCAACACTTTTGCTAAACTTTTGGGTAGCATTGTTGTTATCTCTTAACAATTATGCCCATGTTCTTTGTAATATGAACTCTTTCCTAGTTTGGTTATTAAAAATGGTATGCAAATCAACCGCAGGCTGCATGGAAAAGTGTCTCTCCTGCTGAGAACTCTATAGAATTCTTTCCAGAATGCTTTATGTGCAAGGCCTGAAAGAATAGGTGTCATTGTGTGCACTTTTATGCCATGGCCGCTGGAGGCAGATGGCTCTGGAATTAAATCAGTTGGAGAATGTAGTGTAAATTATACTGAAATGAATTACTAAAATGTGAATAATTGCTTTCACGCTGATAAATAGATTTAGTTTTGTATATGTGAACAGCGCCATAAGCTCCATCAATTTTTTAATATAAGGAACTACTGGCAGCAGATTTGCTTTTTAATAATAGTCCTTAGCCTGCCAATAATGGTGGCTAGTTGGGCCCCTTGTCATGTTCCCTTTAAAAGAAGACAAGGCAGGAAGGCCAGAAGCCGCTGCAACAGGAAGAAGAGTAGGATGTGGTTGCACCACCGTGGGAAAAGAACTTGACCTGGCCAGGGTTACCCTGGCAAAAGAGCTTGCCAGAGGAGAAAGAGTCACGTGGGTTGGGAAGGGGGGCTACCTCACCCATCCAGAGTTCCTGTCTCATTCCAGGGCAGGAGCCAATTGAGCAAGCCACCGCCACACTCACTGAGGACTGGATGTGATGTGACAGCAGCGACAGGGTCTATCCAGGCCTGCAGCGGGGTGAGTTGATTTCCCCTCCTCACCTCCAGACTGGCTTCACCGCACCTAGTTGTGGGGAGCAGCCAGGAGCGGGGACAGCCCCCACCCATTCACCTCTTTTGGTGTGTGGCTTCCCTCTCCTGGCCCCAGCCTCTAAGGAATGAAGGGGGACCCTCTCCCTGACCATTTTGGTGGTGGCCAGGCCCAATGGCAACAGCCAAGCAGGATCTTCTCTCCAGGCCCCTCTCGTTAAGTGGAGAGGGAAGGCTTCATCCCCTGCCTCCTGGCTGCACTTCAGCCTGCTGGTGGTAGCTGCTTCTCCCCTTTACTGGGGGTCTTTTTCTGGCATGCAGGTGGATCCCCCCTTACAAAATACCAATTTACTGCTCTGCTCTGGAGAGTGTTGGGTCATCTTTGCCTTCCCCCTCCAACTATGGCTCCCATTCTTTTAGGATAGGAGTGGCTTCCTTGGCTGAATCTGACAGGCTCCCAGAACAACACATATGGGTTGTGGGTCAGTTGCACTCACAGGCATCCCAAGCCTACATCCGGGATCCATTGTATTAATCTTGTTTTCTGTCTCTGCACCCAGGAACTTCAAGGTTCCCCTACAGAAGCCTAATCTGGATCATCAACCAGAGTCTTGTGCGTTGAGCCGGGAAGGCAGTCAGACAGACCCACTGGGGATCCCAGTTGGGCCCGTCTGCCCGAGCAGAGATTCATTGGAAGGGGCACAGCAGGATGCAGTGACACCAGTTGCTCCCCACCCTCAGGGTGGAGGCATCTGGAACTCCACCGGACTTTGTAGAAATCCACATAGGGGAACATGACATACCACAGAAAAAGGGAGTGAGGCTAATGCTTAACATCAAGGCAGACCTTCTAGAGATCAAAAAGATTTTTCCCCACTACAGTAATTATCTGGACTGACCTGGTTGTCTGGATTAAGTCAACAAAACTCAGCATAACATTAATAGGGGCATTGGGAAGTGGATCTGCCCGAGGGGAGGTCATCGGATCTCCCACCACAGGATAAGAAACTTGAACTCTGTCATCGGGTTGAAACGGCAAGCTGCTGTGGTAGCTGTTTCTGACAGAAAGAGCTCTTCCGCAATGAGCGGCATGATACGATAGAAACATTAATTCCACTACTTTTGTCTGTGATCTTCTGCAATTTCCCCCAGGCACTTTCTGACATGCAGTCACGGTGCAAAACTAGCGGAACAACATTTCTTCTGACACTGGTGCGACCACACCTCGAATATTGTGTGAAGTTCTGGTCACCCCATCTCAAAAAAGACATAGCTGAAGTAGAAAAGGTACACAGAAGGGCAATGGAAGGGTATGGAAGGGCTCCCGTAGGAGGAGAGACTTGGTAGGTTGGGGCTCTTTAATTTGGAGAAGAGATGACTGAGAGGAGATATGATAGAGGTCTGTAAAGTCATGAGTGGTGTGGAACTAATAAACAAGGAGCAGTTATTTACCCTCTCAGCTAGAACTAGAACTAGGGGACACTCCATGAAACTCATGGGTGGCAAGTTTAAAACAAATAAAAGAAAATATTTTTTTCAATCAGAAAAAAAATGGTGGAATCTACTGCCAGAAGCTGTGGTAAGGGCCAGTACTATAGCTGAGTTTTAAAGAGGTTTGGACAAGTTTCTGGAAGATAGGTCCATTAGAAGCTATTAGCCAGACAGGATCAGGGAACATGACGGGAACTGGGGGAAAACAACAGGGAATGGACCATTGTGACCTGTTGGGTACTTCACCCAAGCCACCGTGATTGGCTACTGTCGGAGACAGGATGCTGGTCTTGATGGATCATTGATCTGACCCAGTATGGCACTTCTTATGTTCTTATGGTCTTACTTTCCGAGATTATAATTATTCTGACACTTTCTGATAATTCTGATGCCACAAAGCAAAGGTCGCGGAATTAGTGAAATGCCAGCGAAAAAGCTGCAGAAAGTCACTGGCAATTCCAAAATGTTGCAATGAAATATTAATGCAGAAAAAGGAGTTGCCGCTTCAGCCCACTTTATCACGTATTCACCTTGATGAGGTGCACCTGTTCCCTGATGGAAATGATTACTATTTGGCTATGTTAAAAGCCAAGTTGGTTGAAATACTTGAAGGGAGTTTAGGCATGGGTAGAGGTCAGGCCCGTCCGATGTAAACATCGACAGCCCCTTAATGGCAGAGGTCCAGTACCGTTATGCTGTTTTGTAGAAAATAAGTCATTCTCAGAGCCATCTCCTTAAGAGATGAGGAAGTGACACCTGGTGTAGAAGCAGGGCACAGCAAGCACTGGGGTAGCATCCCTGGGAGGGGTGTTTTGTGAAAGCGGGCAGGGACAGGCATGATCCCCAATCTTTCAGAGCCCAAATCCTTACTCCAGTCTAGAAAGGACACTGTCTCCTTTGGCCGTGTCCACTGGCCAGAGAGTGAAGGGGAGATGCTGTTGTAATAAATTGGGGCTGGTACTGGAGGGCACATTCAGACCAGTTTCCTGTCAGTTAGCTTTAACCTGTTATTGGTTGTTTAGTGTACTGGACCCAGATTGCCTAATGACAATTACCCCACCAGCCTAATTCCAATTCGAATAAAGAGTGTGGCTGTCTAAACCCAACATTTTTGTCCTTGTCTCATTCTGGATGCGCCAACGATATAACATCATTCAGGGTTTTTGCATTACATGAACAGCTGCATGACGACAAAACTAATATGTAAAGATTCTAAGGGCGGTTTTAGACGAGACGCAAATGGCGGCTGAGCCCCTTATCAGCCGCCATTGTTGCCACTCATCTAAAACCCCGGTGCGCGCAAACGCCGGATCTCTGCCACGTGAAGCCGGCCCGGCGATCCTGCCCCTGTCAAAGCGGATCGCCGCATTTCCGGGTTCTTTGCCCGAGTGCGCACGCACAGAAGGGTGCGCATGCACACAAACACTCCACGCCGTGTATGATGCTCTTCTGAACATCAGACACGGCGTTTAGAGGAAGGCGGGTGCCCACAGAACAATTCCGCTTGTGAGCGGGATCGTCTAAAACCGCCCTTTGTGTACATACCCCTTGAAATGAATGTAGACATCTCTCAGTTATTTTTTTCAGCTGGTCTCTGCATTCTGGCAGCTCTATTTCCTGATCTGCCATGGTGCCTCTCCAATGAAATCCTTTGCCTAATTTGTTGGAAAAATACCTGGTTTAATTAGCTAAAGTTCATGAAGGGGTTTAAAGATCTTCTCATGAAAGGTACTATAAAAACTAGTCTTATTAATTAAATGTCTACTGAGCTTTCTCTGCACTTATAGTCACGGATGTAAATACAGGAGGGTTGGGAGACTGAGGGGGGAATGTATTTCCCTCTCATGTTTGAAGCACAAGGGACCATTTCCTCCTTAATTTTAGCAGGTACATCATCCCTGCACAGCATTTTGGGGGGAGGGCAGGGAGTGCAGAGAGAGATCGATGCAACCACGTATTTTCTGTGGCCTTGAGGGATATTTCAAATCCAAAACTGGGGTAAAGGAGGCTCAAAGTTTGAATCTTACTTCCACTGACAGTGCTTCCTATACACATAACACTTTCCCATTCCAACCAAAGTAGGCGCTGCTCTTGGGGTGTATTGGGTAGTGTGGCTACCCACTGGTAATACCTGTATTTTCAGGCACCTCCAGTGGGCAGCCAACAGGTTACCTGACCCCGCCTCCATCAGGTGCCTGGTGCCCCCAAATGCTGATATTACCAGGTGTAATAGAGAAAGGTGGTCTTGCAGAGTCTGGTCCTTTAAGAGGGGGTAGCACAGGCCTAGAAGATGCAGGTACTCTGGCAGGTATAGAATTGTGTCAAAGGAGGCATGCCAAATATAATGAAGGAGAGTGCCTAATAAAGAAGTCACAAGTGAAAGCTGTGCAACAGAGTGGCTACCTGGGGCCAGCTGGGCTGGGGCATCAGTAGGCCAGCCCAAGAGCCTCATAAAGGCCAAGCTTGGCAGTTTGAAAGAAGGTCTTACTTGAGACAGAAGCCAGCAGAGAGTGCTGCCTCAAGAGAATTTTGGAAAAGATTGTGGCTGGCCAATGGGACCTGGAAACAGGCAGCTACCTTGGGATTACTAACCTGGGTTCAGGAGGGGCTGTGCCTAAGCAGAGGGGCTTGGACTAGAGGCCTATGACTCAAAGGTTGGTATATATGTACATAGGGAATACTGGTGAAAGACTGCATATGTAAATAAAGGAAACTGTGGTGAAGATCACACAGGGGCTTGGGTTCTTGCAGGACTGATTCTTCAGACACTTATCCCTCAGGGACCATGTTCTCCTACACTGGGGCTTTCCAGGATGCCCACCCGGAAAGCTGGTCCCAGCATATGCAGCTCCCTGGGCTGACTCACTGCCAGACTGCTGCTACTTGTCCAGTCTCAGCCACTGCTCCCTGCTTCTCCCTTGGCCCAGCTTTTTCTGAGCAGGGGTTGGAGTGAGATGGCCTATTCCAGTGCACCACATGCATCCCCACTATACCTGATAGAGCCTTTATGCACTGTACCAGAAGAGGCCTCCTTGCTTCCCTTTCTTCTCAGAAAAAGACAAGCAGGATGACCCTGGTTCAGTTGAGTGGCAGGCCGGGGAGGAGAAGGGAGTAGCAGCAGATGGGCAGTGAGTTAGCCTGAGGAACCATGGCATTGATTGATGCCTGAACATGACCCGGACGAGTCAGGAAATTGATATTTCATGGAATGTCTGACTTTTTAGGGTACCCGGTTGCAGCTCTAGGTTGCGCCCTTCCCCCCAGTCCCAAAATCAGCTTAAGAGAGAGGTGACATAGGGGCAGAGTCAGGAGCTGAGTCCAGCACTCTTAGCATAGTTGCCCCAAAGCTTAGCTATTCAGCCATACTACTCATGCTGTTGCAGCATCCCAAAACACAGCAAACTACTAGGCAACATGCAAAGTCCTTCTCTGGTGACTGAATTTAAATGAGTAGAAAGCTGTTTCTGTAGCTGAAGTGGTAGAGCTTTGAGAAGGAAGTCTGAGGCTTCTGATTTATATGAGGGGATGTTATAGGTGGGAGACTGATCTTGTTTTTTAAAGTTTGCTTCTTAAAACTGTTTTTAAAATACAGGTTGGGCCAGGGAGAAGTGCTTTAGGAACTGGAGAAATGCATTTAGGGGCCTATGCAATGGAGCTGGGTCCCAAGTCTCCTCTACGGTTGTAATTTTGTAACTCTGCTGTTTATAGTTCCATATTTTTAGATCTAGTTACCTGTTACCTAACTTTTACAAAACAATGGGTGTCTTTAAATGAACATGGAGGTGCTCACCCACCGATCTGCTACAAAGGTGTCTGTCCGATTGCAGCCCCACCTCGGTCCATTTTAAATGGACCAGGTGCTGCTGAAGCCCATGGTCCACCTGCGCAGTGCCCCCTTCCCCACATCATAGAACTGTGGGTGCATCTATTCTAGGCTGCTTCCTAAGCTCTATGGCGTTGCCTGGGGCAACCCCAAGCTGGGAGTGGAGCTGCAGCAGTCATCCACTGAGTAGACACAGTGCAGCTCCAGCTGGTGCCCCACGTTTGGGTAGCCTGCTCGCTTGCAGTAGTCCAGACCATCCCAGAACACTGCAAGTGGGAGCTGGAGGGACTAGTGAGTCACCTTTAAATGGATCCCTGTGTATGAGGCGGGACAAAATGGAATCTGGGTGCAATCTGTGTAAAAGCACGCAATGTCATTTACTTGCTAAAATTTGAAGAAAAATGTACCATTTTGTTGGGTCAATCCATTAGTTTAATGATCATTACAGATGGACAGAATTTCTTACATCCTTTAAACTGCTGCTGTTACATACATTGATAGTTCAATTCAACTATACTTGACTGGCATGATAAGTTATACCAAAACAAGTTATACCAAAACAAGTTTAAAACTATGTGCTGCTTTCTTCAGCTACAACCAAGTGAACTAGCAGTAGAACTACAGATGATTGGAACCATGTATTTTCTTATGCTTTTCTCCCTAACCTAATTCCAGTTTCTCATTAAATTATTAAAAACCCAAATTGTGCATCATGAAATCAAACTGGCTGAAATATAAGCTTGGATCTTCTCACTGTAACTTATGTTTTATATAGTAGTTAGAGTTTGCGGAGATTTCACAATGCTTAGAAATTTTTTTCTTCTCTTTTTACACTATACAAGGTCTTGGAATAATTCAACTCTTAGAATGCAGGGAAGGTTGCACAATGCTGGCTCCGTGATTATTGGTCTTAGCAGACAGTCTTTTTTTGTATGTTGCTTAAATCATAAAATCTGAGTGGTATCTTTAGAATGTTGTTTTTATCAAAAGCTTGATTGAAAAGCTTCAAGTCCCTTTACTAAAGGGTATGGTTTGTTAACTGCTGACAACAGTGCTTGGTCATTTGCGTCTTGCAAAGGTGTTTGTATTCCAGACACTTGTACAGGTTGTTTGATGTGTTCATTTTGCGTATAGTTCTACATTTGTTCATGGCTAAAATAATTGTCATCCTTAACCCTGCTCACTTACAAGAATTCATTTTGTCCTCGATGGAACATTATCCTTGGGAGCTAGTCTATGTTGTTTTTCTAAACAAATGGGTTTATGTAGAGGGTATATTCTGCAACCCTGTCTCCCAGTGACTACGTGAGAGTATTATGGGGCTGTTTTTGGAAGTAAGTGCTATTCAGGTTGCAGTCTTCAAGCTACTGTGAACTAAATGGACTCAGAGGTTACCATTTGAGGACCTTAGTGTCAATAAGGCCTGTAGAAGTAGATTAAACTAGGACAATGTAAAGGGTTGACATTGGGTACTCAGATGTGACAATGCTGACATCATCCCGCCCAGGGGTGGGGAGGGCTACCCCCATCAAGGGCAGCCCCAGCGACAGGAACAGACATCCACACCGCCTACCCGGCCAGGGAGGGGAGATGGGGAGCACCTTGTGGCTGGTAGGGATGGGCTAATGCGGTTCAGAAGTTTGGACCAAACTCGACCAGTTTGGTCGACCGAACCGAACTTCCGAACCGAACTCGATTTTTGAACTGAATTTCCGAACTCGGTTCTGTTCGCCCATCTCTAGTGGCTGGCCGCCCATCCTCCCCTGTACTGCAGCCAGCACCCTGCCCCCTCGTAACAGGCAACCATAGCTGGCTGCCATGGTGACGACCACCTCCCACCCCCACAGACACACCAGGATGAGCCAGCATTAACAACCATTGTCTGGCAAATTCTGGGTACACTGTAACATATTCCTATTCTCAGTGACTCTATCTTTCTTATTGACTTCTAAAATACTCTCTTTTCAAGGCATCCTTTGCGTTTAACTATCCTGCATTTTAGAAATATAAAATTATGAGTAAGCTTTCAGGTGTTCAGCTTAGCTTGATTGAGGGTAAATGGCACAGCTCACACAATAGCAGGAACCCAGCTACGCCTCAAAAAGGCACAAAAATTGTTGGAATTCTGACAAATAAATCCAAGGAAATCAATAGTCCCCATAATGATGAGATGGGCATTGTCCTCATTCAAATACCCCAAGGAAGAGGAGCACTAGTAAATAGACTGGAAAATATTCCCATATTTAGCCCACCTAATTTTCTTCTCCATTTAAACTAATTGTGTATAAATAAAGTGGCTGTTAAGGCTCATTCTGCTAAATCCACCCTAAATAGATGCCATTGATTTGCATTACAGCATGGATCAATGAGGAAAGTAAAACTAGAAAGAAAGGACTGTGCATAATTAAAGGAACCTCTTTGAATTCATTCACAGAAGTGGCCTCCAAATAAACAAAAAAATTGTTTGAAATATTCCTCCCAACTACCCTAGAGCAGGGGGTTCTGTTGCTGTACCCCAAATAGGCAGGAGATGACAAGGTGAGGCAGAGTAGGGTGGAGGGTCTTCAGGCAGGCAATGTAAAAGATTAAGCAGCAGGAGCCTCAGGAGCCAGGGTTCCTAGTTTTCTCTGCTGGAGGGGCCGATCCCATGCCCCATGCACACAGCCACATGGTTTCTGCGAACACTGCGTTTCCCATCCCTGGGTTGCACAGGGCTTGTGCGTGCATATGTGTGTGCGTGCCACATATGGTGCGCATCCCAGTCCATGGGGCATGGGATCGGTCCCAGTGAATTTTTGTAGGCAGAAATTTTTTATAAAAACCTGAACCTCCATTTTTTCCCTGGGAAGCACCCTCCTTGAGGTCCCCCATGTGACCTGGGGGTCACTATGAAGAGGGCGTTCTCAGTGGCCACACCTCGACTGTGGAATTCCCTCCCAGTGGAGGCCTGAATAGTCCCGGACCTCTTTTCCTTCTGACATATGACTAAGGGTGAAAACAGACATGACGCTAACCACCCTTTAACCACCCTTGGTGGTCATTTATGCATCTTTCAGGGCTGCATAGGGCACCAATAAAGCCCTGCAACATGCATAAATAACCACCAAGGGTGGTTAAAGCGTGGTTAGCATCATGTCTGTTTTCACCCTAAGACCTGGTTGTTCTGTTAGGTGTTTGGCGGGCGAGATAGGGTTTAGGGTGGAGGGTTTTGGGTTAGGGAGAGGGGAGAGAGATCTATTGTTTTGGCCTTCTCTTTTAGTTTTAACTGGCTGTTTTATTGTTTTTATATGTCTGTAAAACCCCGAGCTGCCTGGCGCAGCAGGAGGAGCAGGGTATTTATTTATCTGGAAAAGCAAGAGAAATTGATGTAATCAGGTTTTTCTGGGAAATTAACACCTGCAAAAACTCACTGGCAGAGAAAACTAGGAACCCTGCCCTTGAGGTGAGAATTAGCAAAATAAAATCTCCACCCCCTCAGAGAAAGGACTTTGGTCCCCTTGGAATTAAGCTAAGCATGTGCAGCTGCAACTTCTCAGCTTCATTAATGTATCCCTCCCTGTTTCTTTCTGTGACCCACTCCTTTTATCCTCTCCTCTTGTCCATTCTAGATTGTAAGCAGGTAGGGACGTGGCTCTATAATCACAACCGCTCAGTGGTAGGCACATTGCTTGTGCTATATAAATAAGTATTAATAATAATTATAATGGTATAATACTTTCTTTGCATGTGTCTTTGGGTGTTTTTACACACACATTTCTCCTGAATGTTTGCTGTTACATCCTGAACTTTCTGTCTGTCTAAATCACTCACCCAGATCTTAAACATCCGGATTTTTGAACTTCTGCATGAAACTTCTCCCAAAGCTTTTGTGTGTGAAAGGTTCTCCTGTTAAACCGCTTTGCTCCAGTCAGCTGTGGTCAATTGATTTCCATGGCAGGTTTTCACGTTTACAGCTGTGGCTACTTTACTCTGCCTCAGGGCAGTGTTTGTGTGAAGAATGCATCCAGGAACTGCCTCAGGGTAGTGTGTGTGTGAAAAATGTATCCGGAATTTGTAAACCCAGAAGATTGGAACATCCAGAACTTTAACATGTGTGTAAAAAATAAAAATGCCCTTTTGTTTTCTTTGACAAACTCACAATATAGCTATTCTTAGGGGTCAATGTGGTAACTTTGTTCATGCCCTGGTCATCTTTCACCTTGATTACTGTAGTCTCCTTCTCGCTGGCCTCCCCTGATGTCACCTTTCTCCCCTTATCTCC
>QEPC01013298.1:459001-469007 GCA_003113815.1 Sphenodon punctatus | reverse complement strand
GTGTGTGTGTGTGTGTGTGTGTGTGTGTGTGTGTGTGTGTGTGGTGTCCGTGTAAACGGTCGGTGGTGGGTGGGGGTATGGGTGTCTGCTCGGTATTCGCCCATGTGAACACTGAACGGGATGGGGGGGCGTGCGCGCTCTCGTGCAACACCCACCTTCACCCATTGCACACCCATCTCCACCCACGGAGCCCTCCGGAAAAACCGGAGGAGGCTCCGTGGGTGGAGGTGGGAAGGTGTCTGTGTAAACAGACACCTCCTCACCCCCACCCACCATGGCAGAACACCCATCCCCCACCCACCTCCATCCGTGTAAAAAGGCCCTGCCTTGTGCTGTTTCTAGTTCTCATCATGCCTGGAGAAGCCAGTGGGAGGAGCCAGCATTGTTGGGGCTTGGGAGAGACCCCTGGATTATCTCTGATGATGTTGGTGGTGGATTTTGGGTCAGGTCCCCAGGACTCGTTTTCAGTACTGGAAAAGAAGCCATGGCAAGAGAACACCTCTCTTTCTCTCAGAAATGAGGTGGACTTTCCTCTTCAGGATTGCAGCTCAGATACATACATGCAAGGATGACAGGCATATTTTTCAGATGTTCCTCACCTTGGTCCCATCAGCTTCCCCGCCTTGGTACATTAGACTCAGTTTTGGTGTATCCACACTTTTATTGTTTGCAAATGATTTACATCAGACATAAAAACTTTTAGATTGAGTTGTAGTGAAATGTCTTTACCTTACAGAGATAGCATTGAAGTTTTCTGCCTGAATAATTTCTGTCTTAATTTGGGATTCTGTCCATACGCTCCATTGTTTAATGTTTTCTTCATGTCTTCCCCTCCTCCTCCTCCCCTGACTTGCTTCCTTCTTCACCTCCAAAATAGACCACATCTGCCTCAACATCGCTTCCCACACCTCTTCTCTTCCTGCTCCCTCCTCCTCCTTCTTTCCTGTCCTCCTTCCCTCCCACCTCCCTTGAGGAAATCTCCCTGCTCTCTTCCTCCAACCCTTCCACTTGCCCCCTTGACCCCATCCCCTCCAACCTCCTGACCTCCATTGCTTCCACTGTCACCCCTTCCCTCCTGCACATCATCAACCTCTCCCTCTCTACTGGCTTCTTCCCCTTCCCCTTCAAGCACGCCACTGTCACTCCTATTCTCAAAAAGACCACTCTTGACCCCTCTGACCCTTCTTCTAGCTACTGTCCTGTCACACTCCTTCCTTTTGCTTCAAGCTTCTTGAACGTGGTCTACTTCCGCTGCCTCGACTTCCTCTCTGCCAACTCCTCACTTGATCCCCTCCAATCTGGCTTCCGCCCCCTTCACTTTACTGAAACTGCTCTTGCTAAGATCACCAACAATCGTCTTGTGGCTAAATCTAATTACCTCTACTCCATTCTTGTTCTCCTTGATCTCTCTGCTGCCTTCGATTCTGTTGACCACTCACTCTTGCTGGACTCACTTCACTCCCTTGACTTCCATGGCTCCGTCCTCGACTAGTCCTCCTCCTCCTTCTCTGACCACTCCTTCAGTGTGTCTCATGTCAACTCCACCTCCTCCTCCTTTCCCCTCTCGGTTGGTGTTCCCCAAGGCTCTGTCCTTGGTCCTCTCCTATTCTCTATCTACCCTGTCCCTAGGCAAACTCATTGCCTCCCATGGCTTCCAATATCACCTCTTCACTGATGACACTCAACTCTCTCTCTCTACTTCCCCCCTCTCTCTCTCCATCTGTTCAAGCTCACCTCACCAGCTGTCTCTCTGATATTTCTACCTGGATGTCTCAACATCACCTCAAACTCAACATGGCTAAAAATGAACTCCTTATCTCCCCCCCCCACATCCTTCCTCTCCTTCCTCCCTGTTGATCCTTATCGATGGGGTCACCATCCTTCCTGTCCCTCAAGCCCGTAGCTTAGGCTTCATATTTGACTCACCCCTTTCTTTTAAACCCTATATCGACTCTGTTGCCAAAACCTGTCGCTTATCCCTCCATAACATTGCTAAGAATTCACCCTTTTATCTTGGTCTCCTCTGCCAAAACCCTAGTTCATGCCCTGGTTATCTCTCGCCTTGATTACTGTAACCTCCTTCTCACTGGCCTCCCCTGATGTCACCTTTCTCCCCTTATCTCCGTCCAAAACTCTGCTGCCAGGGTCATCCACCTCACCCGTCGCTTTGACCACGTGCAGCCCCTCCTCTCCTCTCTTCACTGGCTCCCCCTTCCTGAACAAATCCTGCACAAACTCCTAGTCTTCACCTATAAAGCTCTTCACAACCTTGCTCCCCCCTACCTCTCTGCGTTAATTTCCCTCCATACTCCAATCCGTGAACTCCACTCCTTCTCTGTCCCCTCTCTCGCCCTCCCACACCTCCCCTGCTCCCCAACCGCCTTTGTCCCTTGTCCCTAGCTGCCCCCATGCCTGCACCTCCCTCCCTGCCCACATTTGCCTTACCCTCTCCCTTTGTACCTTCAAATGCCTCCTCAAGACCCACCTCTTCTGCTCTGCCCTCCCCGACTCCTCACTCCTCTCACCTAACTCCTGCTGATACCCTCCATCCTGTACAATCGGTTACCTGAGGTCTGTGTACTGATATCCTCACCACGTGGACCAGCCATCATTCTTGGTGTAACCAAGCCAAGTGCATGCACCTGGGACTAGTGCTGTAGCGGAATGTCGCAGCTGTAGCTATTTCCACCGGAAACAGTGTTTCCGCAATTAGTGGTATGGCATGGCAGAGGCTTTCATGCAGCTAGTTTCATTCCACTACTTCCACAGTTCCACTAATTTCATTCTGCTACTTCCACAGGCTTCGCAAAATAGCGGAAACATGACATTTCCGCTACTTCCGCCATTCTGCAAGTGCCACAAAATAGCGGAACAGCAGTTTTCCAACAGTTTCTGATCATTCCACAATTTTCCCGATAGTTTCCAAATTTTCAGAATGCCAGCGGAATTAGCGGAATGTCGGCAGAAAAGCCGCGGTGTGGCGTGGGAAATTCTGAAATGTCAGAATGGAATCGCGGTGCGGTAACAGCTGCTGCCACATCAGCCCTACCTGGGACCTCACATCCTCATGAATGTTACACTCCTTGTCTCTCCCTTTGTTCCCCTTCCTTCATCCCCCCTCTCCTCCCTCCCCGTCTCTGAGATTGTAAGTTCTAGGACAGGGACCGTGTCTATTCAATTACTTTGTAAAGCGCCAGGTACATTGGTGCTATATAAATGCTTGTTAATAAAGATAATAATGTAAAAAACCTTAGTTATTTATGTAAGAGAACATAGGCACAGATGTGTATTAAAACACACACATTAGGCAAGAATTAGGATTCTAAATTCATATGGTAAAATATTTCCAGGAAAAAAGATGCTCATCAGAAGAGGAAAATGTCCTTTATGATAAATGGAGATTGCTTTGTACTCTAAATAATACAAAGATATAGAAAATAATAGAAAAATAAATTTCAGACATTTTAGTCAGTGCACTGTGTAACAGAGATGAGTATATGAAAACTTAAAATATAGTGTACCAGAAACAAGAATAATGGAAGCATGACTTTTTTCTTTATTTAGTAATGTATGTGCATTTCAGATGCAGCATTAGCTGTACCAAAAATAAGCAATAAAAAACAAAAGTATCATCCTAGCTTTGAACTTCTTCTACTATATTTTTTCAAATTAATGTCCTCTTTAGTTCGAGTTTAAAAATCACAGGAAATTACTGTCTAGGGCAATAAAGGATCCTGACTACTTCAGGTGAAATCTTAATTGACAAGAAAAGCTCAGATGCAGTAAAGAGCTTTGGTTGAGCTAACAGTGTGAGGAGGTTTTGAATATTAACAAGAACACCTGTAAATCTTATTTCTTCTTTGTGCCTCACAAAATATAGAGTATCCGATTCCCACCTGATGTCAATCAGTGTGGCTTCACAAATATTATCAAAGGTTAAGCATTCATGATAGTAGTGATGTTGAAACTGAAAGGAGGTGAGTCTTCTATTAAGTCTCATGGCCAGATCTTCTCATGGTGCAAACTGAGAGCTGATTCATACAACAAATTTTAGAGTATGTAGTGGCACAAATTCACAATCTGGGTTTTGTGTGAAATAGCATTTTAGTCCGTGCTAACTTCCTGTGCTCCTTGATAAAAAAGTGTGTTCTCTGTCACCTGATGAAAAGGGCCCTCCACCCCCAAATGGGCGGTGGGGGTTGCCGTGCCCCTATTCTTCCCCTAACGGGAAATGGGCATGGGTAATGTCCAGGGATGAGGAAACCCCATAAGTGCAACCCGGGCACCACTGATTGGTGGCTCAGTAGCCATGTACGGGCCACCTGATTTGCTAGGAAGGGGTGGGGTAACAAACTGCCACCCACGTACTTTGCCCGCAATTCGGCTTGATCGTTGGAGTAAGCAGCAGCACATTACGCTGCTGTGACATCCACTGGGTAGCCGACATGGGCCGCCAGAAGAAGAAGAAGGCAGGAAAGGAGACACAACGGGCAAAAAATGCCCGGCACCTGCAGCGGAGACTTATCCTGGAGCAAGAGAGCACCCCACTGATGGGGGAGGTGAGTGAGGCACCCCCCCCTCCATCCAGAGGGGAAATGCAAACCTGGCTGCAGGCCTGTGAGGCCCTTGCTGCCTCACTGCAGAATCAAGGAGGGGGATAGGGATGAGATGGCCCCCACATGGGGATGCGGCCTGGAGGAGGCCTCGCCTAACACCCTCAGGGACGTATGGGCACCAGAAGTAAGGGTGCCAGGCAGAATGGGGCAGCAGGACTGTAGGCCCATTGTTCCCCCAGCTAGGTAAAGAGAGGCAGGATGAGAGGATGCATACCGCACAGGTGCATGGGCTTAGAATAACAGGGCTGGTGCAGGCACAAGGAGTCAGGGTATGACATTCACTGCCCAAGGGGTGCCGCCCATGCATGACAGCAGGGCCCCCCCTCACTTCCTAGACTCAGAGGAAACAGGCACAAATGGCCCGAGGCTCTCGGGCAACAACTGGAGACCCATGGGGGTCAGCATTGGAGGCAGGTGTCGAGGGGGCAAGGGGCTCAGCCTTCGGCGGCACTAGGGGCTCCTCTGCCAGGGGTGGGCCCATGTGAGTCTGGAGGCAGTTTTTATATTCCAGCAGGTGCTCCGGAGGGAGAGAATGAGGTGACTGGTGCAGAGGGCAGCTCCGATCACATGGAGGTCAGTGACCTGGCAATGTGGGAGAGCATTAGAGAGAGAGCTACACCAGATGGCGGAGAGAAGGAGGCCTCCACCACAACATATGAGGGGTGATGCTGGCAGGATGTATGAAGGTGAGGAGAGCCAAATACAGGAGGGTGATTACAGGGCATGGATGGATCAAGGAGGGGGGCCCCACTGGCTGTTTCATTCGGACCCACGGCTGCAGCAGCAGATAGAAAGGGCTGGTTCACAAGGCGGTGTGGGGTCGACCGTGAAATCAATAGAGCCAGCAGGGAGCCAGCAGGTGTACCAACAGGGGGTGGAACAACTGCAACCTTCAAGCCAGCGTACACCACGACAGATGTTGTGGTAGAATGGGATGTGGGTTAAAGTTACCCCAGTCCCCACGCCAATGGATTCCAGGTACAATGGGCATCCCTCAGCCAATCATGGCCTGACGCAGTAGTTTCCCCCACCATAAATTTGGAACCACTCCCACACCCTCCTAGTCACCCAATGCCACCCATCGGCAGTGGTTATTCAGAATTATCCTCTCCCATAGGTGAGCACCTTACCTATGCCACCAGGGACAAGATATGGAGAGACGAATACATAGATATTTTTGACATCCTATTCAGTGACCCTATCGTGGATCCGACAGAAAAGGACGATGTTAAAGAGAAGGAGAGGTTTAGAAGTCTCAAATCAGACAGGAATTGGGTGAACTGGTTATCAGCTTTCTCAGTGTACTTAGGGGTGGTAGTAGTTTTTTAATGAACGGGTGGTTGAGCTGTTGAAATATGTCGATATTGTCAAAAGAGCATATGGGGTAGGCCCTCCGGTCGCATGGCTATGCTACGATGAAGCCTTTTGACACAGGCCATCTTTTACCCTGGGATTGCGCTGGAATTGCCATGCTCAGGACCTCTGGCTGGACTGCATGGTCGATAAGACCAATGTGCCCAAGACAGACAGCGGCCACATCTTGGTAAAAGGAGGAGTACCCCTGCTAACAATCCCAACAGGTTGGAAGGTAGACGGTCAGGAAATTCTACCTGTTGGGAATACAACAGGTACGGGAGATGCACCAGGGGTAGCTGCAAGTTCCGGCACGCCTGCTCAGTGTGTGGAGGTTCCCACTCAGTTTCCACGTGTTACATGGAAAGGCAGGGGGCAATAGAAGAATCCAGACAGGAGCAGGAACGGTTCCGAACAGCCAAGGTAGCTAACAAAGGGGTGGAAAGGGAAAGGGGACCAATCCAAATTAATGTGAGGAGACTGGAGAGGGCCCTGATATTCCACCCGGATAAGGAAGAGGTGCAATATGTCATTCGAGGTTTCCAATGTGGTTTTGTTATCCCAGTAGTGGAGGTCCCCAAGGGTCGTGAACTACCTAACCTGAAATCGGTATGGGGGATGGAAGAGGTAGTTAGGAGCAAAATTGGGAAGGAAGTAGCTGAGTTCCAGATAGCTGGACCATTTGACAGCCCCCCTTTTAAGAATTTATAATATCCCCATTGGGGATTGTGCCAAAAGAGACACCAGGTGAGTTTCAGCTCATACATCCCCTGTCATACCCAAGGGGGCGCTCGGTAAATGATGCCATAGCAAAAGAGCTTGCCACAGTTAGATACATGTCATTTGACCAAGCCATCGAATGAGTCAGGTCCTTTGGAGAGGGCATGTTTAGCCAAATGCCATGTTAAATCCGCATTCCGCCTGCTACCAGTTCACCCAAGCAGCTTTCACCTGTTGGGGATGAAATTTGAGGGTGCATACTACTACAACAGGGCCATGCCAATGGGTTGCTCGATTTCCTGCTCGGCTTTCATGCACTTCAGCTCATTGGTTGAGTGGGTTTTTCGACGGCACATAGAGAAAGGGGAGGTGTCAAAATATCTTGATGATTTCCTGTTAATTGAGCCTCCAACCCCGGGGGTGTGCAAACACCTTCTTAAAGATTTCCAGAATTTGGCCATACATTTGGGTCTCCCTCTAGCCCCGGAAAAAATGGAGGGTCCTTCTACACGGCTCACGTAGTTAGGAATTGAAATTGACACAGATCAGGGATTGTCATGTCTTCCTGATGATAAACTGGAACGGCTTAAAGAAAAACTGCAGTCCTGTAGAGTAGCAAAAAAGGTTACAGTGTGGGCAATACAATAATTGGTGGGTAGTTTAAACTTTGCTTGCCGGGTGGTGGCACCAGGCAGGGCATTCCTGTCTGGATTGTACGTTCCACTGGCAGGTAACCCCCCACAACACCACCATGTTAGGGTGACGCAGGAGATGAAAGATGATTTAGTGACCTGGGTGGCATTTCTGGAAAATTTTAATGGGGTGAGTTTTTGACTAGACAAACTTAAGGAAGGGGCGCAGCTCCAGGTCCATTCTGATTCAGTTGGAGGAGTTGGTTTCGGGGTATATTTCAACGGGCGCTGGTGTGCAGCCCCGTGGTCTCCATCATGGACGGAATCTGGAGTTACACGAGATTTGACCTTTTTAGAACTTTTTCCCATTGTCCTGGTGGTACAGCTTTGGTCGAATTAATTTAACAACAAAACAGTGGTATTTTGGTGTGATAACATGGCGGTGGTCCATGTTATCAACTCCATGTCATCAAAGTTGCCGAGGGTGATGTGCCTGGTATGTGTCTTGGTTTTAACTTGCCTTAACTATAACATCCTCTACACAGCCCGTCATGTGCCCGAGATAGATAACACCATTGCCGATGCCCTCTCTCGGTTACACATGACTCGATTCCGGGAGTTAGCACCGGAGGCAGCACCTGACCCGGAGATGTTCCCCAAGGGGCTTTGGAGCCTTTGCAAATAGTGATAAGGAATATTGTAAAGGGATCCCTGGCCACCTGTACCCAGGCTGCTTACAATCAGAGATTTAGTGTTTCAGGAATTTAGGTTAATGAAGGTGTAGAGACTGGTTTGTCCTATACAGGAGGATGAGTTGTTACAATTTATGCTACATTTGCGGGAAAGGTTTGGCAGGCAAGACTTTAGCCGGGAAAGTGGCTGCGATGGCATTCATAAATTGGCTCTTTGGGTACCCCTCGCCAGACAAGGGTTTCTTTTCAAGGTGCATGATCGAAAGCTGGGCTCGGGAACAGGAACACCAGATGGATACAAGGGCCCCCATTTCGCTCACCGAATTAAGAGCATTGTGTCAGGCACTGTTAGGTTTTTGTTTCTATCAGTACGAGACATTGCTTTTCGCCACCATTTTTAAGATAATGTTTTTCGGAGCATTCAGAATAAGCAAAGTAGTAGCCAAGGGGAGATACGATAGGTCAGGAAGGGCTTTGACGTTGCACGATATTCGGATCAGATCTGGAATAGTAACGATTCTGTTATGCCAGTCCAAGACTGACCGAAAGGGGCGTGGGCAGACCATGACTCTACATCTGGCAAGTACATCAGACATTTGCCCTGTCAGAGCAGTCCAAACATACCTCCAAGTCCACCCCCGTACCAAGGAAACTTGTTTATACATTGAAACAGCACCCCAATCACACGCTACCAATTTACAGGTGTTCTTAAGAAAGCATTATGGGTAGTGGGAATGCTGGCAGAAAGATATGGAACACACTCGTTCAGGATGGGTGCCGTGACAGTAGCTGCTTCCACAGGTTTCCCAGACGCAGACATCAGGGTCATAGGAAGATGGCAGTCATGGGCCTATAGGGGATACATTCAACCGGAAAAACAAAACTAATAACCTTTCATTTATGCAGGACATAGACACCATCTGGGGGAGAAGTCGGTGGTATGGATAGTCGGCCACAGTTTCATTCTCCGGGCTGAGGAGGCAGCTAAACGCTCACAAGGGGGGACATAACTTGATTTGACACACAGGGGAAAGATAAGGTGGATAGGAAAGGGGGGGGTATGAGGTGGAACCAATTGATACCAACATTGTCCCGTATAAAAAACCAGGAACACCCGAGTATCCTCATCATTCATTTGGGGGAAAACGATTTGAGGGTCGGAACTA
This sequence comes from Sphenodon punctatus, assembly GCA_003113815.1. Classification (NCBI taxonomy): domain Eukaryota; kingdom Metazoa; phylum Chordata; class Lepidosauria; order Sphenodontia; family Sphenodontidae; genus Sphenodon; species Sphenodon punctatus. Next base: position 459,828 of record QEPC01013298.1, on the reverse strand, counting down.
GTGTTAGCTTAATAGTTCAAATTAAGTCACAGTTACCGTTAGTAAAGGATATTTTTAAAGGGGTTAGAATTTTGTGGACCCACTTGATTCCACGACTTTCATGGGGTGGGTGGGGACACTCACCCTAAGAAGATAGATAAGGCAAGAATAGGGGTGAACCGGGAAGTCAATAAATGGTGGTTAGGGCTAGGAGGCACCTGCGTACGGCATTTACAAATTACCTATGTAAGGCCGGATTTGTTTCTGAAAGATGGAGTTCATTTGTCTCCAGAGGGCACCAGTTTATACCTAGATAACATAACAAGGGCACTGGAGAGTATGGTATGAATTGGAGTTGGTGGGGCTACGGCAAAGGGACAGGAGCTGACTGGTGCCGTAGTAGTGGCGGGGGTCCAGTATGGTTAATAGGGTTTCTTGCTTAGATGTAGAATAGATGAAAGAGTCATCACCATAAGAGATGGGGGGGTGAGACTTGTTGATAAGCAGGGCATGGCTACCGCAGGATCATTCCCCTGGGAGAACTGTCAGGAAGGGGTAAGGGCAAGCATGGCCCTCAATCTTAATGACACCATCCTCCTTACTCATGCCCGAATGGGCAAGTTTTCCCCTTCGGCCTTGTCCAGGGAGCAGTTCAAAGGGGATGTTCTTAGAGGTTGATTTTGGTGCTAGCATTGGAAGGCATATCCAGGCCAGACACCTGTTTTAATATCGTTGAAGTTCAAGGTAAAAATACTGGACCCATGATTTCTTAGAAGCAATCCCACCAACTTCTCTGATTTGTTTAATAAATAGTGCGGCCCATTAAAATCCATGTCAAGTCTCCATGT
>QEPC01013298.1:436519-448866 GCA_003113815.1 Sphenodon punctatus | reverse complement strand
AGAACTCCCTCTCGGTGAGGGCCTGTTTGGCCCCGGACTTCTCGACTTTCTGCAAGAACTGTAAGAATTGGCTGTTCCGTCAGTCTTTTGGCGAATGAAAGGGGTAGGGTTGGGGTGGGGGAGGGTTGTGTCCCCCCCCTGCTTTTGTTATGTTTTTAAATGTTTTAATTGTTTTATATTATATTTTTATAATGTATTTTGTTATTTTTAGCTGCTCTGGGCTACAGTGAGATAGGAAGAGCAGGATACAAATATGGTAAAAAATAAATGATTGGGTAGTGATTTGATTGGGTATTTTCATAGGAATTTCCCCTATTTCTAGTACTGTTAGGGAAAATATCTGCTCCCTATCTACATGTAAACTTGTATCACATCCACTCTGTCATCTCTTCTCCAAGCTGAAAAGCTCCAACCTATCAAGCCTCCCTTCATATGGGAGCTGTTCCATACCTTTGATCATTCTTGTTGCTCTTCTCCATACCTTTTCTACTTCTACTATGTCTGTTTTGAGGCAACCAGACTTCACACAATATTCCAGGTGCAGTTGTACCATAGATTTATATAGTGGCATTATGATATTTTCAGTTTTATTCTCTGTCCCTTTCTGAATGATTCCTAACATTCTGTTTGCTTTTTTGACTGCTGCCACACACTGAGCAGAGGATTTCAATGTAGTTTCCCCAGTGGTTAGCCAATTATACTTGATATATCTGTGACCCTCTGCAGTGGTCCAGGTAAAGTTGTGGCTTTGCCTTTGAGAGTCAGAAGAAACAAAAAAATGTAGAATGGTGTAGTATTAACATGAGCACCAGTAGAGTCAAGACATCACCTTCTTATAATGGTCCTTTACCAGGGAACTCTGTGCAATCTCATTGCTTCTTGTTTATGTGGCAACCTCCTCCACTATTCCTATGAAGTCCTCCATAAACACACATTTCTGGATATATGGGTGAAAACATACGTGACAAGGGCCTGCTATGACCACCTATGGCCCACTTGGGCCAGAGACTCCCCAGAGCATCTATTTTCAGACTTCCCGATGTAGGTCCACTGTTGCCCTGGGCTGGCTTAGTGGCTGGCCCAGATGTGGTCCCCCAGGTGATTCTGGGCCCACTGTCCAGGCTATGGACCAGCCAGGCAGGCCAACACAAGCCACAGTGGTCCTGCACATTTTAGTGACCCCAGCCCGCACCAGGGATTGGGGGCCACCATTATTGGCCACCATGGTTGTCCATCATGGCAGGTGGGGCACCGAGAGTACGCATGGGGCCATGTGTCCATTCATTCCCCCGCTAGGGGGGTGAGATAGGGATCATCGGACAGCCCAGTTGGGTACATGTAGGGTCAGTATCCTGATCTGACCCAGCTAGGGGCAGCCCCTCCTCCCTGGGTTGCACAGCTGGCATGCTTGCTGTACATCTGTTTTTATCCTATGTTTCATATTTTAAAAAATCTAAATTGGTCTACATCTCTTCCCTGTGGCTGAAAGTGAATGTGCTCAAGGAAGGAGATTGTACAGCCCAATCATGCAGCTTTGTCGAGAGAATGAGACTTGCTTGAAACATCCCTTACAATGGGCTCTTGCCACTTCTCTATGGCAGTTTTTTCCTCACAATTTTTACATTTTTTTGAAAGGAGCAATGCACAACACATGCTGTATGTAGGTGGGACACTTTATTCCTGAGGTTCAGAATAAGGTAAGCAATCTTTTACATAGTTTCTTTGCTCCAGGTTTTTTATGGGTTGGAAACTACTTAAAGAATGCCCTTTGAGTAAACTCTTGCTTTTCAAAGCAGACTTCGATGTCTACAGTGTACACAGCACATTGAGTACACAAAAAGGAGAAAATGCTGCATTTCCAGGAAAAAAAGAAGATTCTAAAACTAAATAAAAATAGTAGAGGGAGCAGTTGCTGTGTGGTGACACAAATGTGCCCTCAGTAAAATGGGGTTTATCCTGACTGAAGCTTTGTTCTGGCAGGAATCAGCGATAAATATGGTCATGAACCAATTAAAGTTTGCTGAGTAGTTGTATGACCCATGATTATCCTTTAAAAATAGGGGAATGCATGGTTTAGAGGGCTGGGTGTTGATAGGGAACCTCTGATCTTTTCAGTCAGTGAATCAGGTGCAGTTCAATGGTTGTAAGAAGTTATCACCATTTGAAATTTTTTAGATGTCCTAAATTGTGTTGGTGGCCTCTGCTTAGTTCCTACTGGGCAAATGTTCATATCACACAGGTAAGATACAAATTATCAACACAGCAAATGTTTATTCTTTTTCAGAGAAGTTCTACATAGAGCCACTCTGGACCTTTCCCTGTTTGCGTTGAGTATTAATAATCTTAGTAGTTGTTTGACTAAAACATTGCAGCATGTGGAATCTGGTGATACTGTAATCTATTGTGATTGAATAACCACCAAACAGTCCTTGTGAATCATTGGGGGGCACACAAAAAAGGCTTGAGCAAAGTTTTTCTTCAGTCTTTTGTTTCTACCAACTCAAGCAGGTTACTTATTGGTGATCTCTGTGTCCTTCAGCCTAATACTGATATCTCAAGAGCCACAATTGCAACTGACATTAATCATGCTTACACTGGAAGCATGATTGGTTGTGAAGAGTGGAAAAGGAAAGATTATAGTACCACAGTAAATCTGCCTGTGCTACATTTAGTCTCTGGGGATATAGACCAACATTTTCACCAACACTATTGGTGAAAACAGACATGACGCTAACCACCCTTTAACCACCCTTGGTGGCTATTTATATATGTTGCAGGGCTGTATTGGTGCCCTATGCAGTCGTGAAACATGCATAAATGACCACCAAGGGTGGTTAAAGGGTGGTTAGCATCATGTCTCTTTTCAACCTATGGGTACAAACAGAAGTGACAGTGAAGCAGGAACAACCCGTGTAGGGCCAGGTTTCCACCATGACACTGACAAGACTGGGATTATATCATGGAACTGACCACATGAAACCCCGGTCGGGAGGCGTCCCGACCCTGTCCCCATGCTGCATCCAGCGCCCTCCACTCCCCAGCATGATGGGCTGCCATGGCTGCTGGCCATGGTAGCCCTGATCTGGGATGGATCATGGTGGGTCAGAACATATGTTCTAAGCTGCTGTGGCCCACTTTGCCCCGGAGTGATCCTCGTGTGTGTGTGGGGGGGGGGGGTAGCCCAGGCTTTGACTTCAGCACTTTGCCAAGTAATCACCTGGGCTAGCCACCAACATGTCTGGGGTCAATCCGGAATAACATCTGGTGACCTGAGCACAAACATGACCGTGACCCATGGGCCACAGCATCACAAATCTGGCCACAGCGGGTCACTGTAACATTTGTTTTTAGACTGTTACCTTAAATAAATAAATGAAAGTAAGTTGTGGTCAAGGAGAAGAAAATCCAAACTAGCAAACGTTTTCTGTTTTCACCCCATCAACAGAAGGCAACAAGGGACTCAGATGTGGATTTTAAAGACTGCATCTACTTATTTATGTGACATCAGTCAGTGGGGAGGAGTGTGAATAACCCTTTACCAAGCAACATTCCAGGTTCAGTGCATTAATATTATAACCACCCAAACTTTCCTAAGGTTATCGTCTCTTGATCTCCACCCACTTTCCAGACCAATTCCTGCCACCATCAAGATCTCAATTCAAGGAGTAACTGCTAATACATGTTCTTCCCTCTTGCCCCACACAACATGTTAGTAAGGAAGGAGAGATGGTTCTTAAATCATCTGGAACCACTCATGTCCAATAATGAAGTGATCCTACCACCCCTCCAGGTGTGTATGGGCTGCCATGGGCTGCCCCTCTGCTCAGTGGCTGACCCCATACCCACACCAACTTAGGGCTGAAATGAAAATTATGCCTGGTTCTGATTTTGATCAGAACCGGGCATTTCATCTGGTCCAAATGAAATCAGAATGAACAATTGGTCCATTAATTCATTTCAGTTGCATGAGACAAAACTTTTAAAAGGCCCATGTGCATGCATAAATGGCTTTTTGCTGTTTTGCACATGTGCACTGGTGCTGCCCATGCCCAAAATAGTGGTTATAGTGGTGCCACCATTGTGTATATGTATATAGATTAGGAGTGTGCAGTTCGTTTTCATTTTTTATAAAAATGAAAATCCCATTTTTGCTATTGCAATAACAAAAATGGTAAAAAAAAAATCTGAAATCTTGGAATCAAAACAAAAATATCAGAATTTTAAAAATAAAAAATGTGGAACATACAGTTTAGACTAATATTTCCAATTTGCATGAATTTTGGACAGTGGATCCTGTACCCACAGTATTATCTCTGCTAAATCTCAGAAGGACTGAATAAAGGGTCCCAATTTTATAAGCATCCTATTTTTGATACATTTCTGGCTATAATGTCTTTGCTTTCCATCCAATTTGGATGCAATTTGGACAGATTGTACTCCTCACCAAGGTATCCTTTCTGATCATAAAGATTAGATAATGGGTTCCTGTTTTATAAGTAATGTACATGTTGTATTTTGCGCATACATTTCCAGCTGTAACGTCTTTGTGTTAAATCCAATATGGATGAAATTAGGACAGAGTGTATCCCTCAATCAAGGGATCATCCCTGATAATTTCCAGAAATTATAGATAAATGGTCCCAATTCTATAAGCAATTGAAATTTTGTGACTTTAACAGAAGTCAAGCCAATACAAGTCCTGAAAATTTTGGAACAAAAACGAAACTTTTGGAACAAAAACAAAAATTTCAGGATATAACCGGGACTTTACGATGCAAGGCAGATGGAAGGGGGAAGCAGCCCAGCAATCAAGAGACATGATTGACACATTCAGGCTGGCCAATTGGCGTCCCAAACACATCCTGCAATACCGTGACAGAGGACATAAGAGTATCCCTTATGGGCTCTTTCCTAGCACATGCTTCCAACTTCCCAGTAATAAGCAGGGGGGTTGGGTTGGACACAGTGAAGAATGAGGATGCATAATTGACATTTCTTCTGGACAGTTGGCATCACAAACCCAACATGTATCACTGTGACAAACGTAAGAGAATCCTCCCTGGTATAGGCTCATTCTCTGGAGATGCTGTCCAGATTTCCAACTTGCCAGCACCCAGTCACTGCAATTGGGGAGGTTTGGGGGTGGGCACTGGGAATCAAATATAAGCTTTTGCCAAGCTGCACAGCCCCCACCATGCCTAGGTCTTGTGTGCCTCATAGACTGGCTCAGTGCTCTGTGTGTGCAACTGTGTGATATGCAGTCTTCAGTTTCACTTCATCGAGTGCTCATAAAAGAAGAACTCTGTACGTCTTCTTCCCCATGTATGCCCCCAAAGGCTTTGGGGTACTGATGACTGAAGCCTATCCCAGTGCCGCTGGCACCTGCTCCTCCTCTGCTCTAGCCACCTCCTCCTGTCTTCTTCACCATCTCTACAAATTCTCCCCAAATCAGATCTCTGCATCTAGTAAAACCTCTATAATTTAAACAGAGGCAACATCTGCAAGTGATTTAAGGAAATTTGCAACTTTTGTTAAAATCACAAAAATTACATATAAAATTGGGGTCCTTATCTGATCTTTCTGACATTTGGAAGGAAAGACCTCTTCCTTGAGGGGCACAAAGAGTCCAGTTTTATCCAAATTAGATGGAAAACAAAGATATTACAGCTGGAAATGGGTGTGCAAACCATGAAATTAAATTGCTTTAAAAATTGGAACCCTTTATCCAATCTTCATGAAATATGGCATCAGTGATCCCTTCCATTGGGGGTACAAATGTCTGTCCAAATTTCATGCAAATCCATTGATACATGAGAAGTTACAGCCAGAAATACATTTCCCATTCAAACCAATGGAAAACAAAACTGAAAATAACAAAATCAAAAACTCCCAATATTGAAAAATGAAAAGAGACCATGGGCTGACAAAAGCCTCCTCCTTAACTGCCATTAAAAGTTCTTGGGATGAAAAAGTTATTTTTAACGACAACATAACTGCCCTTTTTATCACTATCCCCTCCCATGCAACCTGGCCCACTTCCAGCCTGATTGCTTCCAATGGAATACCCCTAGGGGCGTTAAGAATCCACTTCAAAAATTTATTTTGAGGTCCATTTATTTCCTTACCACATGGAATCGCACAGAGTTCTGCTCCATACAAGAATGTAGAATTCACTTTAGAGTTAAACACTCTCAGGGCCCAATTACGGTCCGCCCTACCAAATCTACAGAAGAGATTGGCAATTGCCCCTGGGGCCCCTCCAATCCCCAATTTTGCTGCTTTATGCTGACCTGTCCACAAGCCATTTTGCTGGAACAAAATCCCCAAATATCTAAAGGAGGTCACCTGGAGAATGGGGGAGCCCCCAACCTCCCAGGAGTAAATTTTCCTTTCCCTAGAGAAGACCATCACTTTGGATTTCTGATGGTTAATCGTAAGGGCATTTTCCTGGCAGTATTGGGCAAAGACTGCCAATTGTCTCTGAAGCCCCACCCTGGTCTGTGAGACCAGGACCAGGTCATCCACATACAAAAGGCAACCTATTTTCCTGGTAGCCAACCTGGGGTGGGGTGGGGGTGGGGAACCTTTCTTCTGTAACCCGAGCCACCACATCATTTATAAAGATATTAAAGAGTATTGGGGAAAGGAGGCAACCCTGCCTTGCCCCTTTTCCTAACCCAATCTCCCTAGACAAGTGACCGACCCTGTCCAGTTTCACCACCATCTTGGCCTGCCTATAGATGTTCTGAATAATGGCTAACAGCTGGGGATCTATATTTAAGGCTCTCAATTTATCCAATAAGTGCCCTTTACTAATAGAGTCAAAGGCCTGCTGCAAGTCAATAAAAGCAGTGAAAAGCCTTGTATTTGTATGCCTATATTTGCAGCTCAGGTGATGGAGAACCAGACAGTGGTCAATTGTCGCTCTTCCACTCTGGAAGCCTGCCTGCTCCGGTGACAAGATCTTTTCATTTTCCACCCAGGTGGCCAGCCTGGCCAGCAAGATCTTAGTATACACCTTGCTAATCACTGGTAGCAGACTAATTGGGCGATAATTCATTGTATCTCTCCTAGGGCCCTTTTTATACAGTGGGATGACTATCGCATCCCCCCATGTCACCAGAATACAACCGGTTTGATTAATTGCCATGAATAGTACCTCTAGGAATGGGACCCACCATCCCCCTGTGGCCTTTAATAGTTCAATCCTAATCCCATCAGACCCTGGTGCTTTGTTATTTTTAAAGGACCCAACCACCTCCTGTATTTCCTCTTCCGTAACTGGGGGCCAAAGTGGGATTAAATCCAGATCTATCTGTTCCTCCTCCTGCATCTGATTGTGGTAAATCTGCCTAAAGTGTTCTTCCCAGGCATCCTGTGATATCATACAAACTTCTGGCCCTCTAAGGGCCCCCAATGCCCCATTGACAATATGCCAAAACTTTCTTGAATCACTATTATTCCCTGCCTCAACCAAATTTTGCCAAACGCCAATGGCATACTCCCTTTTCTTCCTTTTAATAACCCTCCTGTAGTATTTTTTCAACTCAAAATACTGTGGTGGTAACTGTCTCAAATTTGAATGGCGATAGGATAGATACACAGTTGTAAAAGCCTGTCTGTCCTGCCGGCATTCTTTGTCGTACCATCTTTGGTTTTTACCCCAACTGTCCCCCCACCCCAACCACTGGACCCCTCTGCATCAAATGGGGCTTCAGTTCTTGCATCAGTTCTTCATATATATCTATGGTAGTTAGGGAAGGGACCTGAGCCAGAGCCTTTCCCTTATGCATTCCCAAAGGGTCAGATTGTAATAGCTCCATGAATTGGAGTACATTTTCCCTATCCCGCTTCTTGGGTCTAGATCTGCCCGTAGCCGCTCCCATCCTTATCTCCGGACGGGAATAGAGCCGATGCTCCCCTTGCCCAGAACCAAGTTGAAGGGCGAGTTGCAGGGGCATGTGGTTGCTGAGCAAAATGCTCCCAACCTGAAATTTACGCACCCGTTGTAAGACCAAATGGTTTACCACCAAATAGTCCACAACGCTAACCCCCTGTGGGCCCAGGAAGGTGAACTCTCCCTGAGTGTCTTGAGAGCAGCTTCCATTTAGAATAGTAAGACTGAGTGTGCCCACTACTTCCCTAAATCCCAAGCCTGAAGAGTTGATGACCTGGTGGTCCTTCGACCTTCTTTCCCCTATACCAAAATCCCTTAAGCCAACAGTTGACAGGGGCAGGTCCCAAGGCAGATGTTCAGACAAAGCCTCATCTCTTTCCCCAATCCGGGCATTGAAGTCCACCACCAGCAACAACAAAGCCCGTGGGTGTTCATATACCAGGTTTGAGATAAAGCCCTCAAATTACGACCAATAGGTGCTAACAAAAGAGGGCACATTTATCGGTGGAATATAAACTGAACAAAAGATGAGCTTAAATGCCCCAACAACCAAAATAACACCTTGCATTATAGGCAACAGTTGCAAATCCTTACTTATGCCGCCAATCATACGTCTATCTACTAGACATGCAACCCCCCCGCTAGGGCGGTCCTTCTTCCTGCCAGCTGTAGCATAGATCAAAAAGGACTTATACCCTTCCAATTCCAGTTCATTTTCTGCCCAGGTTTCCTGCAATAAAATTATTTGAAATTGCCTAAGATACTCAACAAAAGAATCCTGGACCCTGTGCAATTTCCAACCCACTATGTTCCAAGAACATATGGCCAAATGAGCCAGATCATGATACCGACATCCTCATGGTGTTGCCAAATTCTGTTGGGGCCCTCCCCCTTGGGCCACCTTTGCCATCGAACATAAAGGGTTGATATCCCCAGCTGGACTATCTAGGCCAGAATAATCACATACGACCAGGCCTAGGTTGCAAAGGGGGTGACTGTGGGTTGCTTCCAGGAGCTTCACCCATGAGGTCCGTACCATCCTCTCTTCCAGAAATTTGGGAGTAAGGTACCTTCCCCAACATTGTCCCATGAAGTGCCTTGAAATGGCAAGGCACCTGCTCCCTCTTTGTGGCCAAGATAGATTGCCCAGTTATGGGTGCCAGCTTAGAACAAGCTAAGCCCCTGCTGTTCTTCCCAACTTCCTGCTGCCTCTTCTGTGGTTCTAAATACTGAAGTTTATTCTACCTAATTAAATTAAAACTGACAGTATAAGGTACAGCAATGCAGATTTCTGCCCCTTTGTATTCCTCCTTGTGCAGGCAGATCCTCCTTTTGGTGTTAAAAGGAGGGCAATGTAATCTGGATAACTGTACACTATGCTAAGTTGTAAATTAACTCTTTTATTGTACTAGCTACTTTTAGGATACACTTCCAAAGTAGAACTACTTCTAAATTATCACTGCTTCTACCATGGAAATAACTTTTGGCTAAAATGTGAGGAGGATACTGACCCACATACGATCCTCCCCCAATCTCTAGAATTGATGGAGAAGGAAAATTGCAGGGGACATGTCCCCCACACTTCCTTCCATAATTAATTCATGGAACAGAGAGCAAGCAATGAAGTTTGGGAGATCTAAAATGACTGATCTCTTCCAGAATACCCTTGGACTAAATTCAGTAGACACTGAGTCTGCATAAGTAAGCTCCAACAAGCCAGTAAATAAATCCATGTAAATCATATTCTTTAAAGCTACCTTTCCCCCACCTCCACAGATATCTAGCCCCACCTTTCCTCTTCTCCCCATTTATAAATTGCCTTCTTGTCTTTATCACATTCTGCTCCTTATTTTTTGTGGGAAGCATTGTTTTACATCAAACTAGCATTGGGTCTGGATGGGATTTTTCTAGTACTAGCAACATTGACCCTGATCCAAACCTACCCTTGTTCATGTGCACACAGTATGTACACGCACGATACCCCATGCAAAGTCTCTTGCCTGTGGACTGTGCTGCCACCCGGCAGAGGGAGAGGCAAGAATGCAGCAGCAGATGTGGTTGGTGGCAGACGGGGGGTGAGGGACCTCGCCTGTAACACCAGTGCATACTTACGATATGCACATGCCTGAACCTTGAATCTGACTCCAAACTAATAGTACCAGATGGGATGATTCTGGAGTAAGTGTTTCCTGGATTCCATTGTTAATCCCTCAGAGCTTGTGTACACAAACTTGTATCCTTGACTGCAGAGTTAATGGTCCTTTTTAAATGGGCCATGGCTGAGGGGGCAGTCTGTGGCTGCGCTGCTGCAGGGTGGTGCAGGGTGGGGTTGCCATGGGGTGTGCTTGGGGAAGTATGGGTCCCAGGATCATGCACCCACCCACATTTACACATGATGCTCCCCCACTTGGATGATGGGTGTCCATGCGGTGAAGTGTCTCGTGGAAAAAGAGCCAATGAATTAGTAACCATTTGTGTATTCATGCCCATCTTTTTGTGTAGAATCATGCTACTCAGCAGTTATTCTCAGTAACTGCAGAGTTGCTAACCCCTCCTTGCCACAGGAGTTAGAACTCAAAATTAACCGCAGAGTTATTCCTCATGAATATACATGCCCTGGAGTAAGACCTGCATCCGTCCCACACTCCACTCAGGGTATTTTCAGACGTGACGGAGCGGCATTCGCCCTGTCATGGAAACAACCCTTAGATTCCCCGCCGGGATCACTCCGACATGGCCAACAGACATGCCGGGGGATCCCGGTGGGGAATCAGGGAGGGGGACGGGCCGCACAGCACAACATGTGGCTGCACGCCCCCGCCCCCCCACTCCCCCACCACCCGCCCTCTGGGGAGATGGGCGGGCGCCACGGCCAATGCGGCCATAGCGCCAGTCCGAAATGACCACGGCCTGGAATCCCGGCAGGGATTCTGGGCCATGATCACCATCCAGACGTGACTGGCCCCTTCATCTCCACCGGGAATCTCATTCACCACGCGATCGGCGCCAGCCCCGCGGGTTCAGCCAATCCCGTGGTGAATGAGATTCCCGGTGGGGATTGAGCATGGTTAACATCTGGGGGGGGAACTTCCTGTTCCCCAACAGATGTTACGAGGGCATTCCCCACCACAGGGAATTGACTGTGGTTGAGCGTGATCTCGTAACGTCTGAAAATACCCTCAGTCACTCCAGTGAAAGGCATATTCTGAGGGTGGGGAAATTGTGGCTCAGGAGCAGCATGGAACTCTAGGGCAACTCTCAGCAAGGGTTAGTCTTGGACCTCACACTCCCTTAATGGATCTGTGTCATACTTTGTTGTGCCTGAATCTCAGGAGTTGAATCACAAGTGCTTTTCAGAATTCCAGCAGCCAGGACTGTGGATCACTGGCCCACCAGCCAATCATGAAGCAGCAGACGTTTACATGTGTGCAGGGGTGTGAGTGTGTGTTGGTGCACGTACGCACATGCGCCTTGTGGCTCTGGGTCACATTCATATTTTGATATACAGTTCTTGGGTTTGAGAACTCTGCCTGCCCCTGGGATATCCTGTAATGCCTAAAGGCAGATAAGAGCAGTCTTAGCACAAGAGAAATGCTAAGCTATAAATGAATTCTCAGCACATACTACTGCAATTAATTACTCTGCAGCAAAGTATTTTAATTCCTGTAGTTACTCTTCAAATAGCCGTTCCTCTGAAAGCTCCTTTAAACCTTTGGTGGCTTGGTATGTAAAGATTCTGTATTCTCTGCACTCATGTCTTTGAGTTACTAAGACACGGTTAGATGATGGGCAAAACCACGATGTGATATAATCAGACTGCAATTTTTTTTAAAGTAATACATGTACTTAATTGTGTGTGAATCCTCTCTCTCAGCACTGTTTATCAAAAGGAGAAGCTAATCTATAGAAAGTATGTGTGAGGATACAAAAAGCTTCCTGATGTTATCTTATTAAGATATCTAATACAAGGGGATGAGAGCTGTGGCTACTCAGGATTTAGTTCTATTGCTTATTTTTAGTATTGAAAGATCACAAGAATGAGGGCTGCTTTTCAAATATCCAGACTGTTGACTAGACTATTGATTTCATTTACAACAAAGAAACTGCTAGCCCACAGGGCCACTTATCTTATTTTTCTTTTTACACAGAGAATAATTTACTTTCCTTTTGAATCCATCCCCATGCTCTGCAATGATAAAGAGAAAATTGGTTATTTTCTCCCCACCCCCACCCCTTCCGAAACAAGTGTGGTCACTCAGAAATTCTCAGAAAAGTATGCAGTGTTACTTGGAAGCTGGAACAGGAAGTCAATGCTCTGTTCTGTACTTGGATGGTAAGGGAGAGACTTTCAAAAGACACAAATGGGAGTTAGGTGCTCATTGTCTATTGAATATTGAAGAGAATTGGATGTTTGACTGCCCTTTGAAAAACTCTGAACCATTAGAAGAGT
>QEPC01013298.1:414962-436419 GCA_003113815.1 Sphenodon punctatus | reverse complement strand
CACCGGCAGTGGGTCCAGAAAATTCTGGAACACCGCCAGCAGAACAGGCAGCCCAACCCCCGGGCCAGAGACTGGAGGCATTGCTGATGTCCTTCTGTTGACGGCCGGCCACTGCAGTCCTGCTCTCAGCTGGGGGTTGCCCCAGTAATGCTATCGAGTTGTGGGGATCCACCTACAATGCTATGGTGTGAGAGAGGGTTACTACAAAGTTGTATCATGGGTCCTGACAGCTACCAGGTCCATTTAAAACAGGCTCAGGTGCAGCTCCAAATGGGAAGACATGGCAATGTTCCCACAGACTTGCTCTAGTGTTGTGCCACCCCCCAATGTCTGTTTGAAGCCTATTATTTGGCCAGGCATTTAACAGGTAGGATTAGTTCCTGAGGTGGAGGGGATGATAAGTATTGTATGGGTTTTATATTTCTTATGATGATGTTAGCTGCCCTGACCCTTTGGGGATAGGGCAGAAAACACAAATATGTTTTTTTCTTTGTTTGTTTCAATCTTTATATAGGCCAGGCACAAAAGCTACAATTTGGGTGTTTGAGTACTGGATATTTAATTTCTTGCCAGGATACTCAGCAGGCTTTGAAGCAGAGGAAGCTACCAAAGGAAATACCTCAGAATGGAGATAATGGATTCAGGAAAGGGTATTCATCTCAGACTTGCCATCCTCAAACTTCCTGTAAGGATATCTGAAATCTAGAAAAATCATGAGATTTGCCCGGAAAGCATAATAATTTGACACCAAATCTTGTCCCAATAGCATTGGGTCTCTGGTGAATCGGGGAGAGGAGCTGGTCTAGGGGGCATGTGGGAATGAGGAAAACTGTTGAAACCAAGAATGGGGATTACAGCACTAGAAGAAGCAGGGAGGATCAGGTAAATGTGTGAGGAGTAGAAGGGGGAAGAGAATCTGGAGTATGGGTGAAGCAAGAGTATAAGAATGGATATGAACAACTTGCAGCTTGATTGACTGTGTGAGAACAAGTGTGAATTGAGTAAGGAACAAGTCAGCACTTTGGTGAGCAGGGAAAGACTGCAGGGGCATGCGTAGAGGCATGCGTAACTGAGAGAGGGGCAGTTTGGGATAGGAGAAGGCATGGATGATAATGCCCTCAGGATTGGGGTACCAAGTTCTTTCTCCCAAATCTGCAATTCACCAATTGCTGTTTGACTGCCAGAACTACTGCTCCTGCTCATGCTCTACCTCAACCATTTTGGGTGGTAAGCAATAAAGAAGCAGTCACACGTGGGGTGCCCTGGAACTTCAGGGAGGAGAGCATTAAGCAGCCAAACATGTTCCACAGGAGAAGAGAGGAAGTAGGGTATGAGGGAGTCAATTGCCCCTCTCCACCTCACCCATGCAGTCCTTTGGGAGGGGGGAATGGCTTGTCAGCTTGTTCCCTCCACTCTCCAGATCTCCCTATGGATCCAGAGGGAAGAAGAGAGAGAAATACTCAGTATCTGAGACAACTGTTATTCTCTGTCAGTGGGGTGGGGGGTAGGGGGTAGGAAGGGAAGGAACGCCACCCACACACGCCGCTAGCACACCAGGGAGCTCTGCTCACATGACACGGAGGAAAGAAGCCCGTCAGGATAGTATGTGGGCCCTTCCATGTGCTCATGCACCAGGAATATGGGTGTAGAACTGTAATTCAGAGAAGGGGACTCATTTGCTCAATTTCCACATGGAGGGGGGCAAGGAAGGCCTGTGAATGGGGGTGAAGGTTCCAAAGGAAAGGGGCCCAGGTCAGGAAGAAGAGGTTCACAGGGGCTCTCACACTTGAGGGAAGGGGAAGGTATGAACCCAGGGAAAGGGAGGGGGAGCACACACGAGCCTGCAGGCTCACTCGACCGCCCACTCACCAGGAGGAATTGCGGGGAACAGGAAACCACTTAAACAAATACACACACTAGGAGCACACTCACACCTGTGTTTGATCCAAAGGGGGAAGGGGGAACAGCATGGGGCAGGGAGCTGGGAAGGAAGGGACACAACAAGTAATCCACAATAACACAGTCAAAAAATACCAAACACTTAGCTTTCGGGGGGGAGGAGGGCCAGTCTCTCCAGGTGTTCTAGCTCTGTACACTGGTGCTGAGTGTTCTCCAGTGCCCGCAATTGAAGCACTAACCCCGCCCCCTGTGCGTGCCTGGATGCGTGCGGAGTGCCACAACCGGGGGCAGGGCTCTGCAACATACTGGGAGGATCTGGGGCAGCCTGCCATGCTGGGGCTGCTGTCAGGAACCCTGGAGGGGGGTGGCAGCATCGGAGTCAGCGGTTCCGCGTTTTTGGCGGTGAGGGGGGCAGGGCCTCTCTGTGCCGGGGGCAACGGCTGCACCGAGGAGCGGTTGCGGCTGACGTCCTCTGTCTTTCCCCAGGAAGTGGAGAAGAATAGTTGGCCACAGCAGGGTTTCCCTAGTTGGCCCTGAAAATTCGAGGAAGGTTGGGGAGACTAGTTCCAGCAGTGGCTAGAAGCATGCTACCTTACTTATCTGCAGTAAAACAAACAAGAATTGCCACTCTCTTGCCATCTGCATCTATGCAACAACTTGCATGACCTTGTGTGTTAAGGGAGGAGACAGGACATTTTTCCTCTCTACCACTAAAAAATAGACTGAAGGAAATTGATCCCATGGTGTCTGGTGGTGGTGGTTTGTTGAGCTGAAGTGAATATCCAAAATGAATAGTTTTTCAAATTCACAATTCATTTGAATTAAGTGATTATGATGTGTTTTTCACATCCCTCTTTGTTTGTGGTTTCAAATCTTTACTTCAGTATTTTCATGCTCAGTTTATTCATGGTATGGACACTTATGGTATTTCAATTGCTTTGGTATTTTGGTAGTCTGTACTTTGTATGCTTCAGCGGTACTATTTGGCAGGGTTATTCTTTGTTTAGTTTTTGAATATGAATGTTGCTGCTTCATTTTGAACCAGTCACATTAATACTTTTAAAAAACCCACACCAAATAATACTGCTGACGTGAACAAAGCACGGAAGTGAAGAAAACAAACAGACAAAGATACTAGTTTTACAATGGTAACAGGTACAAATTCAGATATTCGTTTGTGGAAATGAATATGTAAATAATCTTTGTGAAGATGAAATGTCATTTATTCCAGAGCTGCTTGTAATGGATCTTGAAAACTACAATAAGGTGGAAAAGCATAGGTAAAAAGAACCCCACCTAGCACACAGCAAAGATCGAGTGGGGTGTTCTCTCTGGGGTAATGAGTTCTGTAGCAAAGTTTCCATTTCTTTGGTCATGGGCCTACTCATTTGGTCACTGGTTTTGTAGATCCACAGGAATGCAACTCTTCTTAGAATCTCATATACATGAAGGGGTAAACAATCTCACTCAGTCTGCCAGAACTGATTTCACACAGGGCTTTGAAAATCATGAATGTAAGAATGAACTGGATTGTGAACTCAATGGGGAGCCAGTGCAGACAGCAGTGGACCAGGGGGATGTCTTTCTAGGAACATGTGTTGCAAAGCACAAGCCACAGGATGTGCAGTGACAACTGAGTTTGACAATTTGAAGAGAATGCAACTTTTCAAAAAAGATAAAACATTAGGTGAAAAATTATACTGAAAGTTCTAAAGAGGTTTCCTGGGGGCAGAAGCACCTGGATGTCTTGTTACAGGAATAATAGACCACATAAGAAAGAGAGAGAGAGCTTAATGTGAGCGCGTTCTGATTAGTGACCTTAATGTGCCAGGTCTGGTTACATATTGCTGTATGCATGTGCATTTCCCATCTTTCTAGGATTACACTTTAGTGACCCAGTGTCATCTGAAAAGTGCTGGACAGCATTTTTGACTGCTCCTAGAGAGGAGGGAGCTCTCCTAAGCCCTTGGATACAAATATGACAAGCTCTATAGATAATATGAATAAAAGATGCACTGTTTCTTCTTCTGAGTAAGAGAATCTTTAAAGAAGATATATTTTTTTCTTGTGAGGAAAACAGCTTTTTCTTGAGTAGTTGAGTGGTAAAATGTTCAAAGGCCTCTTTTCTCTTTGATTATTTACAGCATTTTGAAGACAGTGTTCCCACCCTTGTTAATCCTGCTGACCAGCAGAGTTTACAATTGACTACATTTTTGTTATATTAGGCGGCTTTATTTTCTGTTTTGCACAAAGTAGCAAATCTGCTGCCACCTAGGTATTTCATCGTTGTCATTGGACCGCATGCCATGGTAACCTAGAACTTCATAGCAACAGCAGGGAATGAACTCCTGTCCTCCTGCTTCAAAAGCATGGGTTCTGTTGATCTAAAAGAGGATCTCAGGTAACTATAAATTGGATAGGGTTTGTGACACGCAGGTGAGCCATTCTGATTCTTTTCGGTAGGGTGGAGTTACACATGTACATGCTATCACCTTGCTTTGATGTAATATGAAACATTGGGAGTTAATGGATTATTTACTTCCCATCTTTTTAGTTACCTTTGTTATTCTAGTTTTTTGTGTATAATCTTTGCTGGCTTTGCATGCTGCTTCATGGAACTAGCACTGTAATAGCCATTATAAAATGCTATTAGGAAATCATCCATTCGTGTTGGTCAAATGATTTCTGTTTGCTTTAGATAAGCACCTAGAAGCTCACAGGCTTATCAAAATATCTTGTTGGCCAAATTGGATTTGAAGTAGAACTGAAATGAGTACCCTCAAAAGCAGGTATATCCATCAAATTTTTGTTACCCGAATTGTCCCAACAACATTGGGTACCAATTGGTACCCAATTTTGTCACTCAGTGTCCCTGAATGTCAAGATTCAGTACCAATGTTTCCATTTTTTTTATCCATTTATTGAATCCTGACTCCTAAATATTATTTTCTAGTCATGGAAAATTGCAGATTTTTATTTTTTATTTCTGTCTCAATCTTTTGGTTTTCTGACCCAATAAACTGATTGGTATTCGGAAAATGAAAAAAAAAATAGTTACCAGAATATACTGACTTTGGAGGGGTTGGGGTACCCAATTGGTACCTGGGCAACCTGTCAGGTACCCAATGTGGTACCCAATAATGCAGGTACTAAATTAAATACCCATTTCATCACTAACACAGCATGATGTGCTCCCCTCGATCTGAGATAATTGTACATCTCTTCCCACCCCTTTGGAGCAATTGCTCCTGTTTGTTATCTTTTCAGGTACTGAGTACCATCAATGTCTCCTGAACATAAGGTATCCAGATTGAAACATGCAACTGTCTCCTTGTGCTTAAGACTTCCAGCTAGAGCTGAAATGGGTATTTAATTTAGTTTACAAAGTGAAGTGTGAACCAGGGGCTCATGTCATTTTTGTTTTTTGTTTTGTTATTTAAATCTGTCATTTTTGTTTTCATAAATATCAAATTGTCTTCATTTTTGCTTTTGTTTTCCATTGGTTTCAATGGAAAACCCATTTCTGACTGTTACATTTTTGTTTTTCATTATATTTGGACAATACATGGAGGAATTATACCTTATATAGAAGGAATTAAGTGTACAAAAGCTCAGAAAGATTGGATAAAGGAATCTGATTTTAAAAGCAGTTGAATTATATTATTTTACAAATATCTTCATATGCATTCTTACCTGTAACGTCTTTGTCTCACATTTAATGTAGATGAAACTTGGCAAGTTTATACCGCTTCCCATATTTACTTTCTCTGCCAAATTTCAGAAGGATTGGTTAAACGGTCCTGGTAGCATAAGCAATTAACTTATAAATGTATGTCTGATTGTAACATCTTTGTAGTTTAACCAATGTACATGAAATTTGGCAGGGCTGTATATCACACTTTCACAATAATCTAAGCCAAATATAAAATTTCAAATTTCAAATTTATTATGACGTAACCATAGGTCATTGTCAACAATACAACACATAAAGTGACAAACGAACACAGAACTTTACACTATAAACTGGCATGGTAACCCTCAGGTCAACCCTAAAATCCTGCCATAATTGTGATGCCATGGTACCATCTAATCCAGGATATCCAATATGGCCATTATAAAACCAGCTTAACCAAATAATTCCAAAATGAGCCCCCCAAAAAGGGGGAAAAGACACTTTAAAAATTAACAACACGATCTGCAGCTATCAGTGGCTTCGAGCAAATAAACTTTCCCCTCATCTCCATAGTGGCCACCAAAAATTTCATGACCTGCCTAGTTATCTCTGGGGAAGTATCAGCAAGGGCTTTCTGAGTCATATATACAGCAGTAGTCCCTGAAAACTTTGAAATAAAGGAATGCATAATCTTTTCTCGAATAGTGTCATATAGGTGGCACTCAAATAGAACATGGTGAGTGGTCTCCATCGATAGAACATCATAAGGGCATAAACGGTCCCCATAGGGGGTACCCTTGAAACTCCCCACTAGTATGTTCGTGGGTAAGGCATTAACCCTAGCACAGAGAAATAAATATTTTTCTCTGAATGTGGTTGCCTTACTAAGGTAATGCACCATAATACCCACCTGAGGGGCCCACAAGCTGTACCCCCTAAGATGGTGGGAATCAACCACCCGCGCCATATCCTCCTGTCTACCTATGTCTCTAAGCCTGGCAATAATTTCACGCTTGGCAACAGAAATGTTTTGCATCTCTAAATATGTTGTCAAGAGGCCACAGCGACCCAGATAACTTGTAATGGCTAATTGCCATGGGCTACCAAAGGTATCTAAAAAGATATATTAAATCAGGCTATCACTGGGGGCCCTGCTTGCTTTTAACCAAAAAAGGGCTGCCTGCTCCCAGACCACAACCGATCAGGCTCGGGTACCAGCCTCGAGCCTCATGGCCGCCTGCCAAATATCAGAAAGATGTGATAAAGATTCCTAACTGTATATGCCTACACAGCATATGCAGAGAAGACACCTATGCCAGGGATTCTCTTATGTGTCACTGTTGTATAAGATCGGTTTTTGATGCCAATTGGCCATCAAGAAATGTCAACCAAATATCCTCATTCTGTGCTGTGAACATTCCAACATTTCTTTCCCACTTCTTTCTGGGAAGTCAGAAGCATCTTTTTAGGAAAGAGGCAATAGAGATTCTCTTGTATCCTCTGTCACAGTGCTACAGGATGTGATTGTGATGGCCAGCCTGGATGTGTAAACTATGTCTCCTGATTGCTGGGATGCTATCCCCAAAGTCCCAGTTATGTCCCTTCTATGCCCGCCTGAGGGCCACCCGCTATGCTCACCTCAAAGCCTCTTCCATTTGGTCCTGTAAAGCTAGAAGCATGCAGTAATGGGCCAGCGAATGTCTGTCAGTATTTTGGGTTACTCCACATCCTCCTTCCTACAGCCTCTCTCCCCCAACCATGCCAGGTGCCTGCCTCTGACTGGCACTGCATGTACTGCTATTTATCTGAATATTGGTCTTCAAGGGGACAACTTCAGTTGCTTGGGTACCTTTATCAAACTGTCCTGTAATATGACAGGGACGGTATGTGATACATTCCTGCCAAATATCTTGTAAACAGGATGGAATATAAAAAATGTACAGCTGGAAATGTATTTTCAAGTAAATGTCCTACACCATCAGGACCCTTCCTCCAATCTTTCTGACAATTGTCAGGAGTCAAGCCTGTGGGAAGACATAATATTCTTAGGTTTCATGCAAATTGGTTGGAAAATAAAAAAAAAGCTGTAGTCGTGAATGTGTATTGAGCTTTTCCTAAAAGCACGATATTCAATTGCTTCTAAAATCGGTTCCCTTTATCTAATCATTAAAAAGTTATAGCTGGAAATATGTTTTTCAGTGTTTTCCCTTTATTTCAAAAACACAATGTTTTCATTTCTATTTTTATCGTTGTTGTTTGTCATTTTTGTTTTTGGAATAACAATAATGAAAACTACAATCTTTGTTATCATTATTGTAATAATAAAAAAATCATGCACACCTCTAGTTGTTGGTAATACCATCATTTTGGGGTACCACATTGGGTAGCTCACAGATCACCCAGGTACCAATGGGATACCCCAAACACCCCAAAGTTAGTATCTTCCCCCCCAAAAATGGTATCTACCATTGATTTATTTCATTTTCCAATTACCAATTGATTTATCAGGTCAGAAAATAAAAAATTGGGGCAGAAATTATTTTTTTTTAAAAGAAATTGGGACCAGAAGAAAATTTTCCAGGACCAGAAAATAATGTTTAGATGTCAGGAGTTGATAAATTGATTTTTAAAAGTGGAAGAATTGGTACTGAAAGTTGACTTTCATGAACATTGGGTACCCAAATTAGGTACCAATTGGTACCCAATGTTGTTGGAGGTGATTCGGGTACCAAAAATGGGTACTTTTGTGGGTTCTCATTTCAGCTCTATGTTTGTTGTGCCAACAGACTGGGTCTGGACTGTGTTGCCGGCGTGTTCTCGACCTGGATCAGTTTGTGATGGCAGCGCTCCACCTTCACTTCTGTTCTGTTAACATCCAGTTGCCACAACCCATCCCTAGTTGAACGCTTCTGGGGAAACAATCTGAGTGAGCAGATAGGAGCTGTTTGAAGTCAGGGGAACTGGCCAGGAGATAGAAAAATGCAACAGAGGGGAGTGGCACTTTCCCTGAGGTTTGGTGGGGGGACAAAAATCAATTTGTCCCACAACCCTAAAATCCTTTTGAAAATTGCAGTGAGTGCCTCTGTACACAAGAGGTGGGAAACCTGCAGTCCAGAAGCCAGGTCTATCTCATACCTGTTTTGTTTTTTTAAATTTACCCTTCCCATTTCCTGGATCTGTCCCTGGCCTCAAGCACTGAAAACATTTGCTCAGGGGAAGGCTGTGGAGATAATGGCATTCACACAATGACAGGGGATGTATTCATAGTGTATAGATCCATATCTTGAGCACATTCCTTATACAGCTCTGTCCCAACTCCTACCTGGTCCATGGAGCTTATACTAATTTTCAAAGTGGACTGAAGAAGGGTAAAGATTCCCCACTTCTGCTGTTTACCAATATCTTCATTATCCTGCACCTTGTTCTTGGTGCAACCTGAATGGGCATAATTGTATTAAAGACAGAAAGTGTTACCCAAGTAGGCCCCAAATATGTTAACCTTCTGGCTCCGCATCCTCCATTCCCACCCTTGCAGTGCAAGTCCCGGATTGGGAATTAGCTCAGGGAGCAAGAGCCCTGCTCACAGTGCAAATCCCAGTCTCACGGGGGAGGATCATTCTCTGCCAATCACCTGATTGCCAGGCGGCAGAGAGCAGGAGTTTCTCCATCGCAATTGGTGGAGATCAGGTGTCTGAGGACACAGTTCAACCTTCCAAGAGTCTGCAACACCTGTGGATGCTTCCCTATGAGACTGATGCAGTGTGTCTACCCAGGCCAGTCCTGTATATCATATTAATCAGCTTCTATACTGATGCCCTTACATAAGCAACAATGGTATAGTCAAAATGCAGGATTTGCTCACAAATATATGCTAAAATTATTTTTAAATACTTTGTCCATTATTTTCTAAGCTGTCAGTGCATTTCCATTCTCCATACATACCACCTCCGTTTCATCTCTGAACGGAGTTCCTCTTACCTGTACTCCTATTCTCAGCTCCTTTTTCCCCAACCCACCCCAGAGATTTTTTATACAGTCTGCAGAAAATCAATATATGGTTCTCCTGGGGAAAAAAGAAAAGTTCAAAATTGCTTTCTAATTTCTAATTAGAAAATGGCACTCAAAATTTTGACTCGGACTTCAGATTTTTTTTCCCCCACTTCACTTCTAAAAAATGGCAAAGGTCTTATTTTAAACATCTTTTTCAGGTACAAAAAAACCCCCAAACCTGTCACTGGCCAAAAGTTCAATAAACAGTTTGATTTAGGTGACAGCACTTTTTGTGTGTGAAATGTCAAAAAAATTACTTTTTTTTACCCAGTTCTAATGTCAAGAAGGGACTGCTGTAATCCTCTCCTCCTACTTCTCCTCTCAGGGCCACCCTTACCGCAGGGCGGTTAGGGGTGGCTGCCCAGGGCCCCGTGCTTGGAGGGGGGGTGCGGGCTTGGTTTTAATATGTTTTTTTAAAAAAAATTGGGTCAGGCGGGGGGGAAAGCAGGAGTGAGGGAGAGGCAGAGGCCCTCCCTCTCCCACACTCCATGCCCTCCTCCGCTGCCGGCACAGTCTTGGCCAGGGGGAATGAGAAGCAGATGCCGCACCTCTCCCTCAGTTCCCCTGACCGAGAGACTGACAGGCACTGGGAGGGGGAGTGAGGGAGGGAGAGAAGGGCCTCTGCTTCTTCCCTCACTTCTGCCGGAAGTGAGGGAGAAGAAGGCAAAGGTCTTGCCTCTCCTTCGCACCACTGGCCCCCTCCGCTGCCTGCCTGGCTATTTCGGCTAGGGGAACTGAGGGAGAGGCAGGGCCACCCTCTCCCTCTCTCCATCTCCCTCTCTCCACCCTCTCCCTCTATCCCTCATTCCCCCTGGCTGAGCGACTATGGCAGTGGAGGGGAGGGTGGCACGGGACCCAGGCCGGAGGCAGCAGTGGTGATGATGACGGCGGCACAGGCAGCGGATCAGGTAAGTGATCCAGTTGGAATCCATATGGCCACTCAGGCTTGGGGATGGGCGGAGGGGAAGTGCCCCTCCACCCATCCCCGAGCCCAGGCCCAGGTAGCACCCCCTGAACCAGGGAGCACCCCTTGGCCCACCAGCCGTCAGTGGCAAAGCTGCCGGCAGACGGTATAAGGCCCCGGATTTCTTCCCCACCCTGGGCCCTGCTTACGGTAAGGCTGGCCCTGTCTCTTCTGTTCCCCTGGTTCCTCACCTCATCCCACTGGTGGGTCATGTGAAGGGTGCTTGATATTGGTGGCTATACTGATGCCCAGACCCAGTGATGATCTAGGCTCAATCGTGGTAAGAATCAAGGCCACAATCAATCCTGAGGGCATTTTACACCACCGGGTGTCTCTGGTATCAGGGACAAGGAACCCAGTCCTTGCTTCCCTGTGTGCCCTGTCCTTTCCAAACCTCACAATACCACAGGAAATTCCTATACCAAGCTCAATAAACTATATATAGTTAAAGCATATCTTTGTCTCATCCCACTGTACCTTTCATCTTAGCTCATTCCTCTCACTACTTCTCCTATCATCTCTATTTTGTACCTCTTTCCCTCATGAAATATTTTAATCCCTCCTACTTCTTCCTATGTCTCCACCAGGTGAATATTGGATAGCCTGCTGAATATCAGAATAATTATTCACCACAGAAATGATATTTGCATATCAGTTTATTTGGGGGAAAGGGAGCAGCTAATAAGAAGGACTCAATATCACTGTTGTTCACCCACCTGGTGCACAATACTGCACAGTTCCAAAAGAAAGTAACTAATGTGACTGAAGTATCTAAAACGAAACACCCAAAATGGATAATCCTTTCCACAACCAAAGTAGGAACCAAAAACTGGTTCTGCTTTTTCAGACCCAATTTGAAGTGGGTAAATTTGTTGGTGTCAGGAACCCAGTTTGAAGTCACTGGCAAGAGTGTGCAAGCATTGGGGATCTACCCTGAGATCCAGTTTTGGGCTTCCATTGGCGAGAGTCTGGGGTGATCCAAGAAACGCAGTCTGGTCAATAGCAGTTGTTGATACCAGATGAGCAGTCCAGGGACATGGAATAGGGCTGAAACCCGATTTTGCAATTTCTCACTTTTCTCAATGAGAATCTGGTCTCAGCTCATTCTTGCTAATGAGTGTGAGCCAAGAAATGCCTGGATTCTTGTAGACAAATGTGAGAATCTTGTGAACAGCTCCACCTACACAAAAGACCCAGAAAGGGCCTTTTGCAAATTCTGGCTAGGATTGCAAAAGTGTCTGTAAGCCATGGGTGAGGTTACACGAGCTGAGGCAGCCTGCTCCCACAAGACCTTTTGGTGGGCAGGGCACTCACTGCCATCATATTGTGGGACCAGTGTGGGAAGTCAAACAGATGGTTGTAAGGAAGCCAGGTAGGCCAGCCCCTGTCAGAGCCTCAACCATGACTGGCGCTGGCTGCAGGACCATCCACATGAGCAGGTTCCCTGTGCTGCCACACTTCTCTCCCCCATCCCATAGAGATCTTGGCCATGGTGGCCTCATGTGACATATGACAGTGCCCACCACTAAAGGCCCCACAGTGGTGCTCCCAGATGGTGGGACAAGTGCAGTCCCTCCACACAAGTAGCCCCATCTTGGGCAGCCTTATCCCAGTTTCTGTAAAGGTGTTCGAAAATATCACATAGCCCAGCTGTCCAGAGTGGGATAAGGCTAAAGTAACCAAGGTGTGGTAGCTTCCCCACCCTGTCTCATGTGACTGCACCCTTTGTACTCATTGGGACTGCTCCAACCGCCGAGTCTCTTTCTCCCTGCTCGACTTCTTCATGCAGGGCCAGGGAGGAAGCAAGGTCACAAATAAACAAAAAGATAAATACATATTTTTAAAAAGAAATCACTGTGCATGCACAGAATAGCCCCAGCAGCCTTTTGTGCATGCACAGTGATTTTTTAAAAAAATATATTTTTCCTTTTTTTGTAAGAGAGATCCTGAGATTTTGCACCGGGGCCAGATAGCTAAGAGACTAACCCATTCAGAAGCTCAAAACTAGTTCTGGCCTCTGACCTGCATTCTTTTATGGTCCTGGAGAAGGGCAGAAGGTGTAGGCTGCTACTTTCACCCTTCTCTTTGTACCAGTCTTGGTGGGTGGGAGGATCAGGCCAGGCCATGCCTGGGAGCCTTGTCAATGCCTGATCCTGATAGCTGGACATGCTATTTACTAGGGATGGGACACCGGGGAGAATACCAGATACCGGATTTACCAGTATCGGATCTCCCCGGTATCGGATTTACCAGTATTGGCATACCGGATTTTTAACATTGCCTGCTTTACCGGTTTTTTTACATTGCGGCCATTCACTTCAATGGCTGCAATGTAAAAAAACCGGTAAAGCAACCAATGTTAAAAATCTGGTATGCTGATACCGGTGCTTATCGGATTAATCCAATTTACCTGATTATCGGGTGTATCGGATTTATCCGATACTGATATTCCCCCCCCTTACTATTTACCCAAAATATTATTTTCAGGTCTAATTTAATGGAACAGTCGCTCCTGATTTAGTTGTCTTCGGAAGTGGAGATGGAGGTGGATTTCTTTAGAGTTGGGGATCACAGATCATCATGGTCTCAGCACTTCTAAAATTTCCATTTCCCCTCTCTGGAATTTCTCAGCAGTGTCTCTAAATTGTACTCTACACACTACACTCACTTTGCCACAAATAGCCTTTTCAAAACAACCGAGTGAAAACTGAAGTTTATTATAGAGTGAATTGGCCACTGTGAACAGTTATACTGAACATTTTCTGTATCTAGTTACTGTTAGCCAGTTTCCCAGATAGTGGGAACCAAGAACCCATCTTCCTTAAAAGGCCATCCCATGCTGTGGCAGATTTCAAAATGAGCTTTCAAATTCAATAATATCAACAGCTGCTCATACTGTAGAGGGGACCCTATTCTGACTGGACTCTGGGCAGCTTCCCTGCACCCTTTCATTAGAGATCTCCATAATCCAATTTCCATCTTCTGTTGTAGTATAGCCTCCTTGGATGTTCCAATGATGATTCTTTGTTGTCGATCAGGGGGTTCTCAATTTTTTTCCAGTCACAAGCACTGGAGTGATAAAAGTGACTACTTGGGAGAACTGCATAATTTGCATGATTTTTTTTTTAATATTCAAAACTTATATCCCGCCCCTCCTGCCAAAAGGCAGCTCGGGGCGGCGAACGACACGCACAAAAAAAATAATCAATAATAAAACATTTTAAAAAATAAATCTACAAATTTTAAAACAAGTAATAAAAACACACCCTCCCTCCCAAACCCCACCTCCCCCACCCTACCCCGTCCCCTCACCAAAAGCCTGGTGGAACAGCCAGGTCTTACACAAACGTCAAAATGACAGGAGGGTGGGGGCCAAGCGAGCCTCCTCTGGGAGTGAATTCCACAGCACAGGGGCAGCCACCAAAAAAGATCTCACATCAGTGGCCACCCGCCTCACCCTGGGAACCTCCAAAAAGGCCCCCACGGATGATCTCAGGGGTTGGATGGGCACATGGGGAGTGAGGTGATCCCACAGATAGGCAGGGCTAAATGACCTGTCTATCTGCGGCATCATCCTCTGTCCTGCAGCAAAGGGACAGAGTGAAGGAGCAGCTCCTCTTTCTCACCCAGAAAGCCACCTCTGGAAGTCACCAGGGAGCAAGAGCCACCAGTGCTGTACCTTGCTCAGTTTGGAGCCCAGGAGCCAGAACATTGCCAGCCACCATTGCAGGCTCTGCTGCCCTGCCACTGACCCATGCTGCAGTGGGGGAGCTGAGCCTGGAGGCTGTCCTGAATCTGCTTGCCCCACTGGAGTGTTCCTTGTGTCCCTGCTGCACCACTGCCGCTGCTGCTTTTACTTCCCCATTGTTTGGTGAGCAGCATCTGAAGCCAGTTGAAATTGCTCTGATTTTCAAATGTTTATGATTAGCCGACTGCAGCAGGATCTCACATGGGCAGCGATGCTTGCAAAGAATAAACCAGAGTGTGTATTTCACAGGGGATGATTTATGCTGAGCTCCACACCTTATGACCTGTATTGCTGCTGTCATTTCATAATGTTTTTGTGACTTGATTAGACTTGCCCTATCTTTAACCTTTGCATTAACAAAATATTTACATGTATGCATACTTTATGCATTAGTATAGCATTATTCTCCTTTTTCAGCTGACTCCACCTTCAAAAGTGTTGGAAACCTGTGCTTTGATGCTTCTCCTCTTCTCTGAGTAAATCAGGTGATAATGCCAGGAGGAAATGGTGGCATGGCATTATTTTCCATGAATTACTCTAGAACAAAGGCTGAGAAGAAAAGGAAATGGAGCAAACCCATTATTATTAGAGTTTATTTATAACAACATACCATCATCCTCATTTTAGATGTAGTGGGAGGAGAGGCTAAAGCATATTTTAATGGAGTACTTCACACAAGCAGGGTCATTTAGCTATACTGATGCATCCTAATGAATTGCTGTAGTGGAAAGAAAGCAATCGTTCAGCAGCAAAGGTTCATGACACCTGCTGTGTATATGAATGGGATGCCAGGGATTAATTTTTTTAAGGGACGGAAACAAAACCAAAGTGGTATTTTCTAGTTAAACTACCTCTATTGCAGCTTGGGAAATGCTCAAAATTAGGTTCATTTTTACAACATAATAAGCAAATGTCTGGCCCTTCAGTAGTCAGTCCAGTGTAGAACTGACAAGCTACATTTCCCCTTATCTCCTCCACAATTCTCTGCCATTAATACACTTGATGCATTTGGAAAGCTGTGGCTGCCACTGGAACCACTTCAGGTAAGGTATCAGAATATTGTAACTACGTGTGAAAATCTCCACACAACAACCACTGTCTGTTAGGCCTGTTTCTGCCTTAATGGGATTCACTGCTTCCCTCAGCAGCCCTTGTAATTTCCAGAAAGGTCCTTTAACTCATTTAATGTGCAACATTTGTTCATGCCTAATTTGTCTGAGGAGGGCCATGTTTGTGTTTTCCTGGAGTAGCAGTAAGGTTGATTGTGAGGGTGGAACTGCTTGCCTCTGGTGAATATATTTCTCTCTGAATTACAGTAATTACTGTAGGTTTCATTTGGTTGGTGCTCTCTTCAGTGCCCGCCTTGACAAGGTTAACAAGCAGAAGGCAACTGAACATCAAAAGATAAGTGCCTAATCACACAGTCAATTGTTGACAGTACCATTTTTCTGGTATTGGCGATAAGGCTCTCTCCTGGATTCTGCTCCAAATGCACGTAGAAATTAAGTTAGGATTCAGAACCCTCAGAGAGTGGTTGTAGATGTCAATAAATCTGAAATATCTACACTTCGGATCACAAAGATTACGCTGCATCTACAGACCAGAGAAGGCAGATAAAATAAACCTCTTTACAATAATGTTCCCTAATATCCTCCAACACACACACCCCTCCAATCATCTGTTTCAAAATCCAACAAGTTTATGTTTTTTGTCTGGATAGTTTTTAAATTGCCTTTTAAACTGCTTGTATTTTAAACTTAAAAACGTAGTATGAAATTCTGACTCTATTGAAATCAACTGGTGCTTTTTCATTAACTTCAATAGAGGTAGAATTGCACCTATAATACTTACTAACATAGTGCTTAATGAACACTTGGTTTTGTCTGTTTGTTGGGATTTCCGTATTGAAGGAAAACACTCCTTTGCCCTCCTGCTCTAAAGGCCTGTATGAGCTATGTTATTTTGTTACCGATCTGATCGCCCTGAGACTTTCTAAAATTAGTTCACTGGTGAATTACTTACAGCTGTCACTGGCCACCGTCCTCTCTACTTGCACTTTAATGACCTCAAACTCTTAGATGTGAAATTATGAGGGAAAAATCTACCTTTCAGTTATTTTTCTTCCTGATGACACCTGTATAATAAGGGTACTGATATTTTAGTTTTAGCATAAATTTCCTTTGAAGTTTTTCCTTTTAAAAATTTTCTCATATAATAATGTTATCTCACTAAGCCATCCAGCACTTAATGAACACCAAATATCAAAAACATTTTCTGAAGAGGAAAAGATTTAATATATGCTGCCCTTCAGATTTTATAAATGTATGGGTGTTTCTGAGTTACTTTAGGAACTTAGTTAGACCCAGGCTACCTATTTCTGACTAGTTTCCCTCCTCCAAAACAACTTTAATTGTTGTGATTTAGGGAATTGGCACTGTATGTATATACCCCATCAGCACTGCAAGGGTTAGTCCAGGGCTGGCTGGCCAGCAGGGTGGGGCTACCAGGGACTGGGAAGAACCCAAGAGACCAGAGTGGGACTTGCATCAAATGCTGCTGAGGGAGCTGATAAAACCAAATTAGGGTGTTCCCTAATGCTAACACACAATTTTACTAGCAGCACCTGAGAAGCAAGGCTCAAAACTGAGTTTTGTAGAAAAGCCATGTGAGGGAGACCCACAACCAAAACCCCAACAAAGATGATAGCCCAGGAAGGGCAATTTGGACTATTTTGGCTTGCCAAATGCCTTTCTGTTTCATTACATGTAGGTGTGCGCTATACCTTTGTGACTGAAGGACTTATTAGACGACTGACAGAGAGACTCAGTCAAATGCTCCCTCTGTTTAAGTTATTGGCTCCTGTAGAAACTTACCCTTCTGGAGAGGGAGCCAATCGTAGTGATATTTGTCCTTTAGAAAAGGAAGAAAGGCGGACAGAGAGATACATAGACCTGTCCAAGAAGCTGAAGCACATAGTGGTGGAAGGCAGAGGGCCGATGGACAAACCACAAAGCTGGAGTGGGTTGTTCTGGGTGCTGCTTTGTGGTTTGTCCCTCCAACTTGTTGTTAGAAAATTAATAACCCACTCCAGCTTTGTGGTTTGTTGATTTGCCCTCCACCTTCCTTACGAAGTTAGGAAGTCAGAGCTCACAGATCTATCTAAAGGCAATGGGAGAAGGCTGAAGGGCAGAAGCAATACAAGGCAGGGCTGTCAGAGACCGCAGGCAGGATGAAGGGAAGGACCGAGTTGCCAATAATGAGATACTAGACCAGCTGTATCTCTGAGCCACTTCATTTTGATGTCAGGGCATTTTCATAAGGACAGTTAGTCTAGACTAACTGAATGTAATCCAGACTAGGTTGTCCATCTAAATGCTGTCAATGGTGCTTATTAGACTGGACTAAGAAATAAGCATGGTGGTTTTATCTATCTATCTATCTATCTATCTATCTATCTATCAATATTTTTATACAGCCCTATTTGATGTACAGTGACTCAGGGAAGTGTGCAACAAGCATAAGTAACCAAAGTATAAAATCCACAATAAAAATAAACATTAAAAGCTCAGTTAAACCACCCAACTTAAACCCTCTCCCCCTCCCATCCCCCTCACTGAATGCCTGGCAAAACAGCCAGATCTTGCATCGGCTGCAAAATAAGGCGATGTCCCAGGAGAGTCTCTGCCAGGAGGAAGTTCCAGAGTTGTGGCACAACCACAGAGAATGTCCTTTCAAATGTGCCCCCCCCATCCTAAGAAACCCAGGAAACCTCTAACAGGGTGCCCCTGGAGGACCGCAGGGATCAATCAAGGACGAAAAGGGGTGTGTGTGGGTGAGGCGGGGTTTATAACAATCCCCAATCACCGGGGTTTATAACAACTGTTCTTAAACTAGTCCGGACTAATGTCCATCTGAATTACTAGTGCTTATTAGTCCAGACTAGTTGACTATCCAGTACTTATTGCCACCGAGTCCAATGGCAAGACCTGACAGACGCTCCAGATATTTTATGCCTCTGTGGTTTGTAGGATCACATGAAGTGTCGTTTCAGTCACAGAAAACATCGTGGTGGGACAACTGAAAAGCAGCGTGTGATTGAAATACAACCACAGAGACTCTAAGCACTGTGCTAACTGCAATGTTGTGTTCACACAGCTAGTCCGGACTAGTCTGGACTCAAATGTCCATCTAAAGAGTACCACTCTGTTAGTGCGGACTAATAAACACCACATTTTATACAAACCTGTCCAGACTAGTTTCTCCTTGTGGTAAATGAAAGTCTGAGGACATTTTCAATGAGCACTTGGGCTGCTGACAATCCATCTGCAGTTGTCAAAGTGTATTCCCCCCACTTTCTTTGGTTGGAAGATGGTAATCTTCTGAGAATATAATAATACTGACGCACAGAAGGTTTCTCAGGTCAGAGGCCCGTTTCTGATTTACATGTAGATTACAATTCAGGGCTGCACATGCTACCAAGCTCATTTCACCACCGCCAAAGAAAGGAGAATATTCCAGAGACTTTATTACAAACTTAAATGAGATCCCCTCCACCCCACCCCGCCTCCATTCTCACCAGAGGATAGAATTGATATTTATTTCCTGCTTGTAAAAATACTGAAACCCCGGCTAGGACTTCACTTATGGTCTCATAATGTCCTGGTATCTGAGCAATACTGATTGAGGGCAACTGCCACTAGATAGGTTTGTTTGCAGCCCAACTGAACTAGGGCCTGCAGAGGATTCAGCTAGTTAAAATTTCTAGGAAAAGAGTTACTGCTAGAATCTTTAAAGAATTTATTTTTTGTCCCATGATTAGTGTGTGTATTTTTTGTCTCATGACTAGTCTTTAATGAGTGGGGTGCTGGAATATTAGGCAAACAGCTGGTGGTGTGTTAAACTTTAGTTTAGCTGGTGGTGTGTTAAACAAATCCATTTAATTTCAGTCATTGCTAACTGGCCATTCAGCAGCCTGTATTGTGTGTTGACCCTTTATCTCCTCTATTTCTCTAATAGTCCATCATAAAACTCGAAACAAGATATCTTTATCTGAAACATCTGTGTAATCTGCACTTATCACCCTCCATACTCCAGTCTGTTCACTTCGCTCCTCCTATGTCCCTTCTCTCACCCTTCCATGCCTTCCCTGCTCCCCTAAGCGCCTTCGTCCCTTCTCACTTGCTGCCCCCCATGCCTGGAACTCCCTCCCTGTCCACATCCACCTTGCCCCCTCCCTTCATACCTTCAAATCTCTCCTTAAAACTCACCTCTTTCGCTCTGCTCTGTCTGACTCTTTATCCTGCTTAGCCACTATTCCTATACCTATGGTCTGTTTACCCTAATCCTTGCCACATGGACCTGCCTGCTGTCATTCTCATCATAACCAAGCCAAGTACGTGCACTTGAGACCTCGCATCTTCATGAATGTTAGACCTCTTGTCTCTCCCTCTGTTCCCCTTCCTAAGTCTCTCCCCAGCTCCTGTCTCTCAGATTGTAAGCCCTAGGGGCAGGGACTGTGTCCATTTTATTACTTTGTAAAGTGCCAGGTACACAGCTGGTGCTATATAAATGTTTGTTAATAATAATAATCTGTTGCAAAATAATCTATCATCACCTTCATAGATTTGTCATGCAGCTTCACTTGTATCTCTGTAACTCCATTGGGGGGTAAAGGAAGTAGCAGAAAGAGTGGAAATGGGGCAGTATGGAAGGAAAATACCCAACGTGCAAATGCTCAAGCCAAAAAATTAATCCAACCCCACATGACTCATGGGTTTCCTATCACGCAACCCATGGTTAATATATGCATAGCAGAGCAAGTCAGAGTTTAGCCCTCATGGGTTTAGTTCCCTGGAGTCCATGTGGAAAGACTTGATTCAGTTGGTGTCCTGGAAGCCTTGGCAAGTGAGATAACTAGGGAACCCTGGAGAATGAGAGAGA
This sequence comes from Sphenodon punctatus, assembly GCA_003113815.1. Classification (NCBI taxonomy): domain Eukaryota; kingdom Metazoa; phylum Chordata; class Lepidosauria; order Sphenodontia; family Sphenodontidae; genus Sphenodon; species Sphenodon punctatus. Next base: position 416,145 of record QEPC01013298.1, on the reverse strand, counting down.
TTTGAAAGAAGTTGCCTATATCCAGGAACCTGTGTTCACTGTGTTTTCCCCATTGGCAACATTGGAGAAAACATGATGAACACAGGTCCCTGCCTATAGTAGGAGTGGGAAAACCCTTTTCTCACAGGCTAGTTCTAGCCCACAGCTGGTTTTTATTTGCCCCTTGATCGGGTTGCTGGCTTCAGCCCGTTCCCTCAAGCACCGAGAGAACATGTTCAAATGGAAAGGAGAAAGAAGAGGGCATGTATTTGAGAATAGGAAATGGATCCATGGCTTAGATCTATGAAGTGGACCCTTTTCTTCCACCATCCTGAGCACACTCCTTAAGAGCCCTCCTCCTCAACTCCTATCTACATTCAGAGCTTGTTCTAATTTTCAGATTGATCCACGGGAGAAAAGAGACTCCTACCCCTTGTTGGTGGGGTCATGGAAGAGCCTCCGAAGAGGCTGCTAAAACAGAAGACTGGTAACTATGAAAAGAGTTTGTTGAGAAGTGACATTGGGACTCGACAGACCCCCTAAAGTCTATATGGAAATTATGTCAAATTCAAATTGTAGGAAGGCTGAGGAACAAAATCATTGATACTAGGACCTTATTGTGGGGCAAGCTGAAGCATAACTCCAGGGCAATGGCTCAATTGTGGAAGAAGCTGCATACATACACTATTGTTATTCTGAACTGACTATTCCCTTTGGTTTTACTGTGTGATTTTGCTATTTGTACCAAAGAGGTAAGAGACACAATTGGCTCAGAAATATGGTGGTCTCAGATGTAGGTTCAATTCCAAGTTTCTGTGTAATGTTGGACATGTCACTTCATTTCTACAGAATGAGGCTTCCCTACATCACATGGGGTAAATATGGCCCTTTTTAAAAAGACAGTCTAACACTGATAAAATGGGTGTTACATTTTATTATACATGGTACAGGGCAATACTGCAGCCCTGCAACATAGGCCCTTTTCACACAAGATGCCTCCACCCAGTTTTGCTGGGTGGAGATGGGTGGAGGCATCTGTGTAAACACCATTTGCGGTGGGTGGGGTGCATTTTGCTAGGTGGAGGTGTCTGTTTAAACACCACGAGTGGTGGGTGTAGGTGCATGTGTGCTCCTGCGCAACACCCATCTCCAACTACCACCCACCCATGGAGCAATTGGCAGTGGAGTCCGTTGCGCCGTGGGT
>QEPC01013298.1:376655-389770 GCA_003113815.1 Sphenodon punctatus | reverse complement strand
TATTAGAAAGGAAAGGAACATAAAATTCAGTTTTCACATATAGTTCGATAGTCTACCAAAACCCAAATAAATATTCACTAGAACATTTGCATATTTGTTTTTTCAGATATTTTGGTTGTTATTTTGGTCACTTTGGCTTTTTCAGGATTTGGGTTTTGGTCCCTCATTTTGTTCCTATTTAATAGTATTACTAGACCTGAAATGAGTAATCACAGGGAATGTCATTTCTGTTGGAATCAGGTCACTCATCTTCAGTTGTGTGATGAAGAAACTTATCTGCTTTTCACTATTTCTTGCTATTTTTCACTATTCTCAGCACCTCAAGTCACTCACCCATGCTGCATCGCCTAGTGCCTTAGCATTTGTGCCTTGCTGCCTGCCTTAAATTGTGCTAATTGTGCTACAATGGGTAAAAAATAGAGCTGAAATGAAGTCTTCAGAAAAATTCGGAATTTGGCGAAGATTATAGTATTCGGTTCAGAAGTCTGAGTTTTGAAGTTTCAAGGACCAGGGCCGTTATTGGGAAAACTTCGAATACTTCAGAAACTGCTGCATGCATGGGGTCTGGTGGACAGTTGAGCTTCTTCTGGAAATGAGACTTATTGTCAGGGTAAATTAAAAGTGGCTTCAGCCATTTTGTCCATTCTCTTTGATGAATTTGGCTGTGTGCCACTGGTTATGTAAGTAATCACCTGGGGGGAAGGGTGCCTGTCCTAGTATGGTTTGGTCTGTCCTCTACATAGGGCCAATGCTGGGAAATGGGGATTACCTTTATCTTTATCATGCCATGCAGTTTTTTGTGTTTTTTTAAAAAATGGATGCCACATTGCTTCTAGTTCTGCCTGCTGCTTGGTTGTCACTTGACACCATGAGGCCAAAGGGATATCTCTACCTGGCTCCACTTCCCCTTGCCTGGTCTGTTCAAGTTACCAGTGACACAGAACCATGCCATGCCAAGAGGGTGCATATGGGCATGGGGGTGGAGGTGAATGTCTGGTTTCCTTACTGGTTTGCTGCTGGTAGTCTGGTTTGTCTATTCAAGTCTGGTCTTTTCAAGTTACCAACTTCTGGTATGTTCAAGTTACCATTGTGCCATAGTACCAATGCCATGCCAAGAGGGTGCCTCTGTCTGTGTGTGTGTGTGTGTGTGTGTGTGTGTGTGTGTGTGCGTGCGCACACCTGTGTGTGTGTGTGTGTGTGTGTGTGTCTGTGTGCGCGCCTGTGTCTGTGTGTGTGTCTGTGTCTGTGTGTGCGCCTGTGTGTGTGTGTGTGTGTGTGTGTGAATGTTGGGTTTCCTTCTTGCAGGTGTTATCAGCTGGCTTGCTTTTGTTATCAGCTGGCTTGCTTCTTGCAGATGTTATCAGCTGTCTTGCTTTTGTTTGGATTTCCCCATGCAGTTGCACTGTTTTGTTGTCTTCTTGAGCAAATGTCCCACTCACTCTTGCTAACCTGTTTTTTCTGTGCACTGCTTGGTTGGCATAATAATGATTTTGCAGTGGGTGCACTCACTGCTGAGGTGGGCCATTGTGATTTTGTTTTTTATTTCTTCTACATGCAGTTGTACTTTTGTGGGGTTTTCTTCTGGAGTGATTGTCCCATTCTTGCTATCCTGCTTTTCTGAGTAGTACTTTGACTGTGGGGTCAAGAACTTTTGCCAAGATGCAACTGTTTTCTAGTTTATTTCTGGCTAATAATATGGTGTGTGGAGGGGATGGGGCTTCACATGTATAGGTGGGCTGGACACACACAATGGAGACTTTTTAGGGGGAGATGTTGTGTGTGGTAATGGTTGTTCTGGCTGCTGCTCTGGCTGGTGGCACTTGTTACCCGAGATTTTCCCAGGAATTAGCTCTACCAGGGGACACAGATCTCCATAGGAAAGCTTAAGTTTCCTTACCAAAAAAATCACAATAGGCAGTTATGACTAAATACTAGAATTTATTGCCCTGCCCCCCCCCTCTCTCTCTCTCTCTCTCTCTCTCTCTCTCTCTATCTATCTATCTATCTATCTATCTATCTCTCTATATATATATATATAAAGTTGTTCAGGGTCTGTGGATCCTGCTGGGGAAGATAAGATGTTAGCTTACAGCTATGCTTGAGGTTTGATGAGAATGAAAGTAAAAAATAAAATATAGAGAAGAAAAAGACAAATAGAAAACAAAATTGTCCATAGGATGAGGAATAGTCCCTCAACAGGCAAGGAGCATGAGAGCTCCAGAAAGGGAGAGGAAAATACAGAGAAGCACTTGGGGGAACTCTGCCCGCCAGGCTGAGTAAAAACGTTGAAAAGAAAAAGTCCCAACTGGGACCAATATAGTCCTTCCCAAAAAGAAAAGAAAAGAAAAGAAAAGAAAAGTTTTCAACTAGGGAAAAAAATACAGAGAAAAGTAGGAATTGCCCTTTTCTCGGGCAAAAGAAGGAAAATCCCAACTGGAAAGAAATAAAAATAAAAGGAAATGTAGGAATTGCTCTTTTCTTGGACAACAGAGCAGAAAATCCCAACTGCAAATTAAAAATAGCTTTTAAAAGGGTGCAGAATGAGGGGGGAAAACCAAAATAATTTATTTTTAGTAGAAAAATAGAAATTAAAACAAACATGGCTTGAAAAAGAGTGAAAAATGAGAAAAGAAACAGAAGAATTAACTTTTAGAGCAAAAAGAGAAATTAAAACAAAAACAACTTTAAAACATGAATAAAATATATTTCCTGAAGCAATAAAGAGATGTAAGTCCCAATTAGGGCCAATTAGCTTTAAAAATGAAAAGAAAACTTAGTTTTTCTTTCTGTCTTTTACTTTTATTTTCAATTTTTTCCTGTTTGCCTAAGTCCCTTTAGGCCTTTTTGCCCTTCAGCAGGTCTGGAGATCTTCCTCTAATGTCAGCAATATTCTGCCAGTCTTATAGGATTTCTGAGGGTCTTGCAATATGACTGTCAGGCATTACTCCAATAGTAGGCAAGTAGGTCAGGGGTGTCACCAATCAGAAAGAAGTTTGCCTCTTGCCAAATTATGACACCAAAGGAAGATGTTTTGGTTTCCATGTCTCCACAGCCATATCTTCCTCATGGTTATTTTGACTTCACCCCTTCTTACTTCTATGAACCAAGACCATTGTAACCTTTTACCGGTCTTGATCTTTGTCCCACTGCAATGGAGTCTATTAGGTCAATGGAGCTCTATGAAACCCAATGGAGTCTATTAGCTTCAATGAAGTTTTATTAAATTCTATTAATTCTACAAAATTTCCTATAAGGATTCTTTTCAGGAAGCTGTTGAAAAACAAAGGCTAGATCTGCCTCGGTTCAACCCACTTTAGAAAGAAATTTCTAGAGCAACACTGGTTTATGAAACTTTGAATTCCACATTAAGACACAAGTCAAAGGAACAATTACTTATTCCTCTAAATGGTGTACTTTGGTATAATTTTGAAGCCAAACTTTATGTTTAAATTAACTTAAATTCACCAATCAAATTATTCTTAATGTCTTTAGTCTCTAATTTCTCCCCTAGATTTCCAGAACTGTCCTTATCTATACAGAATTCTTTCATTAAAATACCTTAAAACAATCTAGAATTTGCATTGTGAAGCATGAAGTATATTAGCTAATACTATTCCAATTGAATGCCCTTGAACCAGGTGTTTAGCTTAAAAATAAAACCTATATTAGCATTAAAAATATAATGATTTAACATTAGGGATACAGAGATCATAATAATATTAAAATCCACAAGGTTTTGCTGCCTGCCCACCAAAATATTTCCGCTAATTTCTGTTATTGTCTATTTTCTATTCTTTGTTTATTCTACTGGTAATGCAAACAATCTTGACTGGAATGTCAAAATCAAAACAATCCTATAGGGCAAAAGAGAGACAGTAAGTTCTCTTTTAAAGTTGAATTTAAATGCAAAGAAATAACAGAAATAACAGAAATGCAAAGAACACATATTCAAGACTAAAATTGTGTTCAATTTAACTTCTAACCAAAATTTAATAGTTTAACAGTGTAAATGAAATGTTAAGATCCATGAACTTATACAAATTGCCACATACTTGGATTCTGAAGGTCCACTAAGGGGAGCTCATCTACAACCAGATTGAACCAATTATTTATTTAAATATCACACGTCCGAGACAGTAGCAACAAATAGGGATGTGCGAACAGAACCGAGTTCGGAAATTCGGTTTGGTTTGCTACAAAAATCGAGTTCTTTTCAAAAGTTCGGTTTGGTCAACTGAACAATTCGGGTTAGGTTGAATTTTGAACTTCTGAACTGAGTTCGTACATTTGAAACTGGGTTTTTTGGCCTTCCAAACTGGTTCAAATTCGACCAAACGCTTCGGTCGAATTCGAGTTCGGTTTAAAAGTTAGGTTCGGTGGACTGAACTATTTGAGTTCGGTCCAAACTCTGAACTTCCGAACCATGTTCGCACATCCCTAGCAGCAAAACAATATATTGTTTAGTGTTAGACAAGCTGGTACAAGGTCGTTCCGCCACATCAAGAAACAGCCACTCCATCCCCAGGATCTACCGTTGGGGTTCTGGGGCCTAGTTACTGGCAGGGAGGGCTGTGGACAATACCTAAAGGTTGCCACTCTAACCCCAGGACCCACCGTCATGGGTCTGGGGCCATCATTCCTCGCGCGGAGGTGATGTCTTTCTACCGCATCAAGAAACAGCCATTCCAGCTCCAGGACACGCTGTCAGGGTTCTTGGGCCAGGTTACAGGCATGAAGGGATGTGCCCAATATCTTGAAACTGCCATTCTAGCCCCATAACCCACCGTCATGGGTCTGGGGCCATCATTCCTCGCACGGAGGCGATGTCTTTCCACCGCATCAAGAAACAGCCACTCCAGCCCCAGGACCCACCATCAGGGTTCTGCAGCCAAGTACCAGGCAGGGAGGGCTGTGGAAAATACCGAGAAGCAGCCAATCTAGCCCCAGAACCCACCCTCATGGGTCTGGGGCCATCATTCCTCCCAGAAAGCCTTTTTACGAATGGCTGAACCAAACTGAACATGACCAAACCAAACAGCTGAATCCGAACGCGGTGAATGAACTGAACGGCTGAACCGAATGGCCGAACCAAACTGGACCGAACCGAATGGCCGAACCAGAACCACGATCTGTTTGCCCATTCCTACCAACTCCCTCCCACACACCCCTAGCTTCAAGCCTTGCATGTGTATCGTTCATAGGGCATGCTTGGGGGTCGGTGGGTGGAACTTACTGATCGCATACCCTTTTGGTTTCTTAATCATGTGGTGGTGGTGGTTTTTCTTGTGCTGGCTTCTATTTTCTCTCACACACTCTATCTTCAACCTCCTGGCAGGTGTAGCAGTGGGAGGAATGACTGCATATGTTGCTGTGCACCCTAATTGGCTAGTCAATTTAGAGAAGGGGGAAGGAGAATGGGGTGGATGAGTGGTTGTGCATGTTGTGCACACCCTGATTGGCTAGGCAATTAAATGGGTACAGAAGCTACATATGGCAACACCTGCTGAGGCACCAAGCTAGTACTGAAGAGTTCCAAAGTTTCCAAAGTTTTCCAAATTTTCTGAAGTTTTACAATTTCTGAGTTTGGTTTCTGAAGTCTCAAGCTTCAGAAAGAGTGCTGATGTGCCTCTGCGTAGCTGGATCAACTATTCAGAACTTCAGAATGTGGTCTGAGTACCCATAAGTATTATTCAGTTCAGCTCTAGAAAAATAGATATGATGATGGCAAGGCATGAAGCGCTCCCCAGTCCAGGTTGCGGTGAAAAATGGCATTCTCCACTCCCCGGGTCAGGAAAGGGCACAGAACAAATGTGTCTGTGACCCCTGGTGTCCAGAGAACCATCCCACCATCTGCATGCCCTAGGTAGGGCAGAGGAACAAAGCATACCTGTGCACAGCTGGCCCCAGCCTTGCTCTGCTATCAGCACCCCTCCAGAAATGCAAACTGTGGGCAAAGGAAACCTCAGTAGCCATGTTCATCCATCTTCCACAGCCAAGGAACTAGCCCCTGGCAAAAGTGCCAGAACACAGAGGTGCCAGCAAGAAACAGGGGGAACCAGTTGCCACACATCAAAAGCCATCTGCAAGGAGCAAAGGCCACGGTGAGCTCAGGAATAAAAGGAGAGAGGCTAAAGCCAAAGGGAAACACAGGAAAGCAGCTGTATGCAGCCCAACATAACCAGTCCCCCTGGCAGGCTGCTAGTCCAGTCCCTTCCACACACAGTATACAACATGGGTCACAGATCAGATCACTCAGACTAGCAGTCCATAGAGCACATTGTCAATGGCACTGGCCTAAAAAATGGCAGTGTGTCACCATTCATTAGGATGGAGTGAATAAAGCTTTAAAAAGTATTGCTGGAAAATTTAGAGGGTAACATTTTCAATAGTGCACAGGTGACTTTGACTTTTCATTCCTATTGGTTTTTTTAATAAGATTTAGGATCTTTAAGTGCTAATTGAATCTTCCCATCTGGGCATGCTCAGCACTTTTCAAAGATGTCATTGGTAGTGTCAGCATGCTATGGGTGCCATTTTGGATGTTGGTAGCTGGTTCTAAGCATGCCCAGAAGTTCTGGTCATGCTCAGAATGGGCTATCTTTTTTCAAAAATGGCACCCACAGCATGATGCTGCTGCTGATGTTATCATTGAAAAGGGCTGAGCATGCCCAGAAGGGATGATTCACGCCTTTCTGAGCATGCCCAGTTGTTTGGGATTTTTTTTTTTTTTTTTTAATTTTCAAACTTACCAGCATGGAACAGACCGCACTTCATGAAACACTCTGGAGGGTAAATATCCCACTCCTGACCCCCACATTAGATCCCACGCTAGACTCCTGACCCCCCCCTTCCAGGACCCCACCCAAAATTTCTCTTTCTGGCAGGCAGGGGGGCTGGGTGGAGGCTGGAGGTGACCAGGGGGAAGTCTTTGCCCCTTCCTGGGGACTCCCAGTCCCCACCCAGCTTTGCAAATCTCACCTGTTCTCAGCTAGAATGGGGGATTTTCCCATCTTGTTTAGGGAACAAGTTGGGGAAAACCCAATTCTCATCAAGAACAAGCAAAATCTAAGTCAAGTGAGTTTAGCCCTAGTCTTTAATAGGGGTGGGACTATTTGTATTGGATTAATCCGATACACCCGATATAATCAGGTGTATTGGATTAATCTGATAATCCAATATTCACCAGTACCAGCATACCGGATTTTAAACATTGGGCACGTTACCAGGTTTTTTGCATTGCGTGCCATTGAAATAATGGCAGCAATGTAAAAAAAAGGGTACGCGGCCAATGTTAATAATCTGGTATGCCAGTACTGGTGAACATTGGATTATCAGATTAATCCGGTATGCTGGTACCAGTAAATCCAACACCAGGGAGATCCTATACCAGTAAATCCGGTATCCGGTATTCTCCCTGGTTTCCCACCCCATGTCTTTACCCGCTGCCCATGGCACCCCTGTATGATGATACAGGGATATCATAATCTCTGCTGCCCAGTGGTTGTAAAAACTGAAACAAGCACCCCACCCTTGAGGCCTGGATGCTGGGCCAACACACTATATAGGAAGTGTGGCAGTTCATGGTGCCCAAGACCAATGCCATTCTTAAGCAGTGGGGTCCTATGCCTAGCATGGACTTCAACACCTTCACAGTATCATGGCGTCTCGGGCTATATTTCTTTGAAAGCTACACTTGTACAGATGAGGATATTGTTCTCCTTGTCCATAGAGCTATTGGTTCAGGATATTGGCCTATCTTGGAACTACAACTAAATATGGCAGTCACTGTTCAAATGGCTCTCAGACCCCATGATCAATGCTATATTTCAAATCTGGTCTCTCCAGGAGTAGCTCCTGAAGATGAAAATGATGCTCAATCACAGTGCCCAGGAGTTGGCTCAGTACCTTTTTTGCTGGTACAATTACTGCATGGTTCCCAGGGCGCACGTCGACTTTAACTTCCCAACCTTTTGGAAGCTCTTGCTGCATGCCTTCCCTAATGCATGCAACAAGTTCATTCAGGAGACTGATAACAATCACACACAAACAGAAGATATTATTATATGGGCCAAAAGTTGGTTTTTAGACCACATGCTACAGAAACCCTTCTCTCTACAAGAGGCATGTGCCTTTTCTGTGGAACCAGGGCAATGGCCAGTGCATTTTTACTCCAAAAATCAGGGAAATTTATGGGGTAATAAACACCAGAACTTTTGAAATAATAAAGGTGGCAGGTGTAAACAGGACAGAAATGGTAACCAGGGAAATGCACCAGCCCCATAAAATCAGCACCACCAGCCCACATTCTGGGATGAATTGGCAGTTCTGAAGTGGACATCAGGGCTGAACTCCAGGCTCTGGAGTAACCAGCATGTGGCTGCCCTTGAGCATAATACTACTGTCCCTGAGGTGCCTTTTGCTCCACCTCCCATTATGGACTCTTGTTAGGGGGACCCCATTCCCACTGTTGCAGCCATCTCCTTCCTTGCCCCTATTAAAAAGAATGACTAAGACTGTCCCTGTTAACACCCCCATAGCAGGACTAAGGGGGGAAATGATGTTGGATATGGGGGCAGCCTTTTCTATAACTTACCACCTTGAGAAGGATGATGAAAAGAATTATATCCAAGATGTTACATGGGATCTGGTTTTGGTCTCGGTAGCATGACAGGTCCAAATTGTATTCAGTAGGTTAACAATTGTGTGTGATAGGGTGATGCATAGGCAGATGACATAAAACTGGGCGAGATAGCTAACATCTTAGAAGGCAGAAATAGGGATGTGCGAATGTGGTTCGGAAGTTTGGGGTTCGGACCAAACTTAGGGTGTTCAGACAGTTCACGAACACCCTAAATCTGAACCGTGCCCCCTACTCATCCTTGTAATTATTTTTTTTAACCCCCCACCCCAGGAATCACCTTACCTGGTGGTGCTGGGGCTCCGGCCCCAGATCTGGTGGCGGGTCCAGTGTCAGCGGCACTCCAGAGTGCTTCAGGCTGCTACTAGGTCTTCCAGGTCAAACCAGAAGGCCTAGTAGCAGCCTGAAGTGCTCTGGAGTGCTGCCTCCACTGGACCTGCTGCCACTGCCACAGCAAGCTCCAGACTCAGGGCCAGAGCCCCAGCACCACCAGGTAGATCAGGATCTGGGTCTGGCAGCAGCAGCAGCAGTGGTGGATCCAGCAGCAGGTCTGAAGGTGGCAGCTCTCCAGAGTGCTTCAGGCCTCTACTAGGTCTTCCGGTTTGACCCAGAAGGCCTAGGAGTGGCCTGAAGTGCTCTGGAGTGCCGCCACCTCCAGACCCGCTGCTGGACCCACCACCACCAGACCAGGCACCACCAGGTAGGGCAATCCCTGGGGTGGGGGGATTAAAAAAAAAGAATTACGAGGCTGGGCAGGGGGGGGAGGTGCTCCCCGGCGCCCCTTCCACCCACGCAGTCTGGAGGGGGGAGGAGGGAGGTAAAACTGGGTCTCCCCTCTGCCCAAATGGGTTTGCCCCGCTGAATCCATTCGGGCCGAACAGGCCAAACCGAATGGTTTCGGGTTCAGCCGAACCCCGAATAGGCCGAACACCAAATCCCCCAGTATTCGCGCATCCCTAGACAGAAACAAGATTCAAAATGATCTTCACAGGATGGAAAGCTGGGCCAAAACTAACACAATGAAATCCAACAGAGATAAATGTAAAGTGCTGCATTTAGGTAAGAAAAATCAAATGCACAAGTATAGGATGGGTGATACCTGGCTTGGCAGAAGTACATGTGAAAAGGATCTAGGGGTTGTACTATTATTTATTTATTTATTTATTTATTTATTGAATTATTTTCCACCCTTCCCACAATGACTCAGGGTAGCTTATAGTCCATAAAATAAATAAAAGTTAAAATAATACAATTCTTAAATAACTCCCCTCTCCCCCCAGCCCTCAACCCCATCCAAAACCACCAGACAACCCCTATTTATCCCTGTCCACAAAATGCTTTTTTAAATAAGAAAGTTTTGCACCACCTCCGGAAGATGCCCAGTTTGGGGCTCAAATGAACCTTCCATGGAAGGGAGTTCCACAGGATTGGGGCACCAACTGAGTACACCCTCCTATGCACCCCCATTCCATGGAAAAGGGTAGCAGGTTGAACCTGCAAGAAGGTGCCCCTGGTCAACCATAGGAGTCACAATACAACATGATAGGACAGGTAGTTCTCATCTTAAATATATGAGGCCCAGACCATTTATAAAATTAAAGGTCAAAACCAGCACATTGAATTGTGCCTGGAAAGCTAAAGGTAGCCAGTACAGACGTCAGAGCACTAGTTTAATGTGCTCCTGGCAACCTGGTAATCTGGAAACCTGGTAATCTGTCCTCGAAGTGATGAATGCATGGATGGCAGTGGCCTGATCCCAGTCAGAAAGAAAAGGCTGCAGCCTCCTCACCAGATTGTGTTGGTGAAAGCACTCCTGGCCACTGCTGCAACCTGATACTCCAAGCACAGTAAGGGATCCAAAAGCTCTCCAAGACTGCTGATCAGATTGACCAGTGTGGGCCAGACTTCATCAATAACAGGAGTCCCAAACCCCTCCAAGTCATGAGTCAGCCAAGCATCATCACCTCAGTCTCATCAGGATTCAACTTCAACCAGCTGACCCTCACCCTGTTCCCAATAGTAGACAGGCACTGGGTAAGCACTGAGATGGCGGGACCTGGGTCAGATAAAAAAGATAGGTAGAACTGGGTGTCATCAGCATATTGATGGCATTTCACCACAAACCTTCGAATGACCTCACCCAGTGGCTCCATATATTTATTTTTGTTTATTTTATTTTATTTTATTTTAATATATTTATACCCCACCCCTCTGAACACACTGAACAAGAGGGGAGACAGAATAGAACCCTGTGGGACTCCACAGGGGAGGTCCCAGGAAAACAACAAGCAATCTCCAATCATCACCCACTGGGACCTCCTCGACAGGAAGGAATAGAACCACCCAAGAGCAGTACACACACACACACACACACACACACACACACACACGCGCATCACACACACACACAGGTCCTGCAGTCATGTCAGCAACACCTCATGATCAGCTGTATCAAAGGCCATTCAAAGAACTAATAAGATCAACAGGGTAGAATTCCCCTTGTCTATCTCAAGTTGCAGATCATCGACCAAGGCCACAAGTGCAGTTTCTATGCCATACCCAGGATGCAAGTCTGACCAAAAGTCTTCTACTATGGCTAAATGGGGAGGTGAAGGAGGCTATTAGAGCCAAAAAGACATCCTTTAAGAAATGGAAGGCTAGTCGCAATGAAAATAATATGAAAGAGCATAAACACTGGCAACGTAAATGTAAAGTGTTAATAAGGCAGGCCAAAAGAGATTTTGAAGGGAGGCTTGCTAAAGAAGCAAAAACAAGCAACAAAAACTTTTTCAAATACATCAGAAGCAAGAAGGCTGCTAGGGAGTCAGTTGGGCCATTAGATCACAAGGGAGTAAAAGGGGCGCTCAGGGAGGATAAGGACATTGCAGAGAAGCTAAATTAGTTCTTTGCTTCGGTCTTCACTGAGGAGGATTTGGGGGAGGTACCTACACCGAATCCTTGCTTTGTGGGCGAGGAATTGGAAGAGCTGTTAAAATCAATGTGACATTGAAGGATGTTCTAGGGCAAATTGACAAACTGAATACTAACAAGTCACCAGGGTCAGATGGCATTCACCCCAGAGTTCTGAAGGAACTCAAATATGAAATTGCAGACCTACTGTTAGTAATTTGTAACCTGTCACTAAAAGCAGCCACTGTACCCAAGGACTGGAGGGTGGATGGTAAATGTAACTTCGATATTTAAAAAGGAATCCAGAGGCAATCCTGGAAACTACAGACCAGTTAGTTTGATGTCTGGGCCAGGCAAAATGGTGGAAACCATCGTAAAAGACAGAATTACAGGGCATGTTGACAAACATGGCTTAATGGGGAAGAGTCAACATGGATTTAGTAAACGTAAGTCATGTCTCACTAACCTGTTAGAATTCTTTGAGGGTGTAAATAAGCATGTGTACAAGGGAGACCCAGTAGATATAGTGTACTTGGATTTCCAGAAAGCATTTGATAAGATCCCACATAAAAGACTCTTGAGAAAATTAAAAAGTCATGGGATAGGAGATAGTGTCTTACTATGGATCGGTAACTGGTTAAGGGATAGGAAGCAAGGAATAGGACTAAATGGACAGTTTTCACAATGGAGAGAGTGAAGTGATCAAATCTGCAGACGACGCCAAGTTATTCAAGGTAGTAAAAACACAAGCAGACTGTGAGGAACTGCAATGGGATCTTATGACACTGGGTGCCTGGGCATCTAAATGGCAAATGAGATTTATTTATATTTATTTATTTAGTTAGTTAATAAATTTATACCCCGCCCCTCCTGCCATGCAGCCCGGGGCGGCTTCCAAAAACTTTAAAATACAATAAAACCATTAAAACTCTCATAAACATAATAAAATATTAAAACAGGGCTAAGTTATAAATAAAAACCAAAATAGGTGGGGGAGCTGAGACACCTCACCCTACCCAACCTCCCTCCCAAAGGCCTGGGCGAACAGCCAGGTCTTACAACTTCGCCGGAATGTCAACAGGCTAGGGGCCAGGTGAGCTTCCTCCAGAAGGGAGTTCCAAAGCCGCGGCCCAGCCACCGAGAATGCCCTCTCCACTGTGGCCCCCCGCTTAACACAGGAACCTCCAAGACGGCAACCCCGGCAGACCGCAGGAGCCGCTCTGGGACGCGGAGGGCGAGGCGGTCCCTGAGGTATGAGGGGCCCAGACTGTGTAGGGTTTACAGATCATCACCAAAACCTTGAACTTGGCTCGGCACGCTATCGGCAGCCAGTGCAGAGCTTGGAGCACAGGTGTAATATGCTCCCGACGGCTCGCCCCCATAAGGAGACGAGCCATCGCATTCTGCATTAGCTGCAGCCTCCGAACCAAGAGCAAGGTAAGCCCCACATAGAGCGCGTTACAGTAGTCGAGCCTCGAGGTGATGAAGGCATGGATGAGGGAGGCCAGGTCCGGGCCGGAGACATACGGACGCAGCCTACGCACCAGATACAGCTGGCGGAAGGCAG
>QEPC01013298.1:359138-376555 GCA_003113815.1 Sphenodon punctatus | reverse complement strand
ACTGAGAGGAGATATGATAGAGGTCTATAAAATCATGAGTGGTGTGGAACTAATAAACAAGGAACAGTTATTTACCCTCTCAGTTAGTACTAGAACTAGGGGACACTCCATGAAACTCATGGGTGGCAAGTTTAAAACAAATAAAAGAAAATATTTTTTCACTCAGTGTATAATTGGGTTGTGGAATCTACTGCCAGAGGCCGTGGTAAGGGCCAGTACTATAGCTGAGTTTAAAAGAGGTTTGGACAAGTTTCTGGAACATAGGTCCATTAGCAGCTATTAGCCAGACAGGATCAGGGAGCATGACAGGAGCTGGGGGAAAACAAAAGGGAATGGATCCCTCATTGTGACCTGTTGGGTGATTCTCACAATCCATCATGATTGGCCGCTGTCGGAGACAGGATGCTGGGCTCGATGGACCATTGGTCTGGCCCAGTATGGCACTTCTTATGTTCTTATGTTCTTATGACTGAAACAGGTCTAGGAATCTGATAGCATCAAGGTGAATCTGGAGCTATCGGGCAACCAAACGTTCAGTAACCTTCCCTTTCTAGGGAAGCAATATGCAATAGGCTGGGAAGGTTAGAAACACACCAATAGCTGGCTGGGGAGTCAGAATCCAAGGATAGTTTCTTAACCTTGCGACAGACCACCACAGTTTTAAAAATCGTGCCAATCCTTATAAAAATAATGAAACATTTGGCTCCGTCCTTGGCCCTCTTCTCTTCTCGCTATACATTCTGTTCCTGGGTAAACCATCGTATTTCATGGCTTCCAGTAGCATTTGTATGCCAATGATACCCAACTCTATCTCTCCACCACCTCTCTCTTTCCCTCTATCCAGTCTCGCCTCACTAACTGCCTCTCTGTCATTTCTGCCTGGATGTCTCATCGTCAGCTCCAACTTAACGTGGCTAAAACCGAACTCCTCATCTTCCCCCCAATCCTTTCACTCTATCTTCCTTCTCTGTCTTCGTTGATGGGAGTCAACATCCAGCCCGTCCCTCAGGCACATAGCCTAGGGTTCATCTTTGATTCCCCCCTCTCCTTTAAACCTCAGATTGATTCTGTTGCCAAATCCTGTCACTTTTCTCTGCACAACGGTGCTAAGATCCATCCTTTCCTCACTGTTTCCTCTGCTAAAACCCTTGTCCATGCCCTGGTCATCTCTCACATTGGCTATTGCAACCTCACTCTCACTGACCTTCCCCTCTTGCTCCTCTCATTTCTGTTGATAACCGTGTTGCTAACGTCATCCACCTTGCCCACTGCTTTGACCATGTACAGCTCTTCCTCTCTTCTCTCCACTGGTTCCCTTTTCCTGAATGCATTCTGCACAAACTCCTGATTTTTGCCTACAGGACTCTTCATGCCTTGCTCCCCCCTAGCTCTCAGCACTCATCTCCTGCTACACTCCTGTCCACGATCTCCACTACTCCTCTGACACCCCTTGCCTATTCACGGTGCCCCTGCTTTTCAAAACACATCTGCCCCTTTTCACTGACAGCCCCCCGTGGCTAGAACTTCCTCCCAGAACACAATTGCTTGGCTTCAAAATCTTCAAATTCCTTCTCAAAACCCACCTCTTCCTTCAGGCTTTCCCTGGCTCCTCATTCCCCTTGCCCTCTTGCTGACTTATCCTGAATCATCATATCTTGCATAATATTAAATGAGTAACTACACCTTTGTAACTAAGACAAGCATGTGCACCTGAAACCTCATGAGTTCATATATGTATCCTTGTCTCTTCCTCTGTTTCCCCCCCTCTTTATCCCCCCCACCACCTTTGTCTCTCTTAGATTGTAAGCCTGCTGGGACAGGGACTGTGTCTCTTTCTTACAATTGTAAAATGCCAGGTACATTTCTGGTGCTATATAAATGCTTGATAATAATAATTAATAATAAATATGGATGAGCAATGAAAGCAAAAGCTATATTACACTTTTGTCTTTTTGCCTTTTCCAGTTTCTAATTTATTTTGTGTCAATGTGAAGAAAATATTTTGGCTGTGAAGGGGTTTATTTTCTATATTCAAGTTATTCTTTCTACATCTGATCCTTTCTTATCTCTTCTAGGAAGTTTGGAGTTCAGCAGACTGAAATCATTCTCCAGTTTTCCACAAACAACAAATAAACGGGATTGTCTTAATGATTTTCTTTAGAAAACCAAATGTACTATCATTTAAATCACAAATGTGCTTAACAGATTTTCTTTTATAGGCTTATCACAAGGAACGCTCATCCCTTCAGCAACCTCTGAATATAGAATTTGCTCATGGGAAGGACACTCCTATGCCTTTGCGGATGTACACTGCTGTGTACAACCAGACATATATTGCCACAAATACAAAACTGTAATATAATCAGACCTGGAGGTATGTACTGTCGAGGATGGGTCAAAGTAATTCACATAACCTTGTTTGGACCAGATACACGCGCATAAGATAAAGCTCCAGTTTTACAATTCAATCGGTCTCTAATTTCCCCCCATTATTGGCAGTGAGGTGTTTAAATTAGATTTCCATGTCTACAGAAGAAACTCTTGCCTGTGTTATATTCATAACACATGCCTCTAAAGAAAATCCACATTAGAACAACTCAATGTGGTAATTAAGATAGAAAAAGGCAGCACTAAGCTGCGTGGCCTATCAGATTCCTTAGGGAGAAAAAAATACTGACGTGATTTGAAATGTGTCCCAGGGGTTTAGTTAGCCTCCAATTAGCTGCAAAGTTCCTCTATTAAAATGCATAACAAATAACAGTCTACATGTCTCTGAACCCTTCGTTATTTAAGTCCTTATTTCAGATGGTTCTTTCATTATATCATATATCCCAAAAGCTAGCATTGACTTTTAATTACACTATACAATCATTGCTGTCAGGTGATAAGTTGGAAGGACAGCAAACTCTAGGGCATATCTCAGTGAACCACAAGGGCTCAGCTCTTAACCAAAAGCAAACAACAGAACAAAAGCAAACATTCTATGAACAATCTACAATAAAATGAAGGCCAAATGGTCATCTCTGCTTAACCTTGCATTTTACACCTGTCATGAAATCCAGAGTGTTTACTCAGGCAGCCAGACAGAGGGATGAACACCGGGAATATTAAGAGAAGCAGAATGTGAATCATACTCCTTCAAGTTCAAAAAGGACATGTTTTTTGGTGTGGCTGAGCAAGTGTGGGTGAAAACAGACATGACGGCGGTGAGGAGGCTCTCTGACCTGTCCCAGAGCAAACCACTGCAGGCACCACTCCTCAGGTTGGAGGGGAGAGCTGTTCAAACGTCAGCCCTCTTCTGTAACCTGGGCATGAGGGCTGATGTTGCTGGTCCCTCCACCCCACACATCAGCCTGGGGAGCTGTTCACATGGGACAGGACTTGTGGGCCAATGCTGCTCAGCAGAATTAGACTCTGGGAAGAGCTGCCGTCAAACAGCTGATGGGGACACTCCTGGAGGATCCCCCCATCAGCTGTTTGGTTCTCTCACCCAGTCCACCAAACAACTGATATGGGGCACTCCTCATGTCCCCCTGGTGAACACACTCCTCCAGACACACACACCCATCAGCTGTTTGGTGGGACCAGGATGAGTGTACTCCTCCACACCCCCTGGTCAGCTGTTCAGCGGGGTTGGGTGAGTGCACTCCGCCAGACCCTGGTGATCAGCTATTCTGTGGGGTTGGGTGAGCGTGGGACCTGATCCACTGACCTTGCCTCAGATGGGGCTTGGGCACAAAACAGATGGGAGGGAGATCGTTAGCGTGCTTTGGCCCACGTAGGTGGGCCTTGGCCCAGGATGGTCTTTGAGCTTCTCAAGAGGACACATCCTGTAGCAGCTGGCTGCCCTCCCTGTGGTCTAAGTGAGCAAACATCTGGCAATAATGGAACAAAAGTGCAGGTGACTCCCAGGCCAATGCAAGCTACTGTCACATCTGTTTTCACCCTGTTCCTGTATCTGATGCCGTCCCCCAATTATAAAGACCATGCTGCCTTGATGCATTATGTTCTTACTGGATGTGTGAAATGATTGGGGAAAGCTTGATCTTCTACCTAGACAAACTGTCTTTGCCATATTTCATGAACCACCAAAAGTGGGTGTGTTCAGGCATCATTTGAAAGATTGTACTGTAGATTGCACTCAGCCTGAGTGTCTGTGGAAAAACTTCTGCAAAACAGCCTTGGCCAGGAGAGCATGGCGTACATGTCAAATGGGAAGAGAAAAGAGAGAATCAGTATGCTCTTGAGTTTTTTTTCTCATTCAGAGGTTATGTTCTCCATGAATAATTCTGAATAGATTCCTGTCAGGAGAACATAGAGAGATTAATTTTCAGATGAACATAGAAATCTCTCTGTGGCAGGGTGATGTGAGTGAGTCTTTCAGGATGAGGTCCGTGGTTAGCCAGCATTCTGCCACTATCCACCTAAGGCCTAGTTAGGGGGGTTAATTAGTCCAGCTATTGAGCAGCTGGGTCTAAGGAAAGTTCATATGATCAGAAACTGTTCTGATTTGGTGACAAGGGTAGGTATAAGATTGATATCCTAGGTAGGAATGTGCCTTTCATTTCGTTATTCCTTAACAAAAATGAAAGAAGATAATCACAATGATAATGTCAGGCTTTCTTTTTTGTTATTCTGGCTGGGATGAATTGCAGCTAGGCTTGTAAAATTAGGACCCTTTATCCAATCTTTCTTCAATTTTTCAGGGATAATACCTTTGGTAAGGGGTAAAATCTGTCCAAATCTCATCCAAATTGGATGAAAGACAAAAGAAGTTACAGCCAGAAATGGGCATGAAATTTAAATTGCTTATACAATAGGAACCCTTTAACCAATCTTTCTGTAATTTGGCAGATATGATACCTTAGGTGAGGGGTACTCTTCTTCCAAATTACATCCAAATTATATGGATGACAAAGACATTAGCACCAGAAATGCATTTCCCATTGAAACCAATGTAAAATAAAAATGAAAGTAAAAACAAAAACAAAAGATAATTATGAAAATATATACGAAAATTAATGACAAAACAAAAGGAATAATGAAAACAAAACAAAAAATGGGTGCACATTACTAATTCTATGCAGATGGTGACAGATCATTAGGGTGGAATCAGGGTGGTGAGCTGGTTGGTCTTTCTACCCAGGAACAAAATATTGGTGGAAAAGTCCAGAGAAGAGATCGTTATTCAAGGAATCTGCAGCACCAGCAAGGCACAGAGCTCTGGGAGTCCATAACCTGTTTGTGGCAATTACACTCTGGTTGTGATTACACTCAGAGTTGTGTGTAATCTGGTTGTAATTACACTCAGAGAGTCTTTTCAGGAGCTGGTATAAGCTATCTAACACAATCCACAATCTAACACAATCCCACAGAAATTAAGACTAATTGCAGACGTCACTAATTTTTTATTTGAAACCAAGGCATGCTTCTTTCACCTTAAGTTTATTAAAAGAATCTCTCAGTAGGATGTTGTTGTTTTTCTTTAAGAAAAAAAAAATCTCCCACAAACTCAACACCTAGCCTACCAAACAAAACCCTATGCCGCATACATACAACCTTCCCCCTGGAGAAAGAATAAACTATGCATGATAGATGTTAGTTATTTTGCAAAATGCACTATAGGCAAACATTGGGTAGACAATAAAATTAAAAAAACCTGTCCTGAAGAATTTTGTTGGTTGTTTTTTTTTAATGTTTTTTTGAAAGGCTTCAGACTAAAGTTAGCTTTCACTTGCCAGGTAGTAAAACCTGGCCTATTTGATCAATGCTGTTATTAGGGATGGGAATACTAATTTAGTATTAATAATGCACTAAAGTAGGCACTTTAGTATCAATACTAATGATACTAAATCAAGCAGCAGATACTAATATTCTATTTAGTATTTAAATTTGAAAAAGGTGTCTTTGCTTTTTGCCATCTGCTTGCTCACCACAACTCTGCACTAGTTAATTGCAGCCCGATCAATTTTCCCTGGGCTCTGGCAGAACTACTGTTCTCCCTTTCTGATCTGTCTCCCAGCTCCAGCCTCCAGCCTGGGTGATTGCTGGCCCTCCCTGGCTGGTCTCAAGCCCGCTAACCAGCCCACAGCTGCCTCATCTCACCTGTGCTTTGTCCTAAGATCAACATTGCTTTTTGCTTGTCCCCAGCTGCAGGTGAAGAGGGTGACTGAGGAAAAGCAGAAAGCAAAGATGATCTCAGGAGGAGTGTGTCGGCTTCGGCCATATGTTTCAGAAACCGACCTGGCCATGATCATCCATGCTTTCATTACCTTGAGATTAGACTATTGTAATGCGCTCTACGAGGGGCTAACATGATGATGGTTTGGAGACTGCAGCTAGTGCATAACGTGGCGACCCACCTCCTTATGGGGTCGGACTGCTGTGAACACATTACACCAGTATTCCAGGCTCTGTACTGGCTGCCTATAGCCTTCCGGACCCGATTCAAGGTGTTGGTGTTGACCTATAAAGTCCTACATGTTCTCAGCCCAACTTACCTGCAGAATCGACTCACTCCCGTGCCTTGGAGCAACCCCTGTGGTCTGCCAGGAGAACCCTTCTCGAGGTCCCTCGTGTGACTCCAGGGAGCACTATGGAGAGGGCATTCTCGGTGGCTGCACCAAGGCTGTGGAACTCCCTCCCAGTGGAGGCCCGGATGGCTTACTCATACGCCGGACCTCCCTTCCTTCCGATGTATAAGACCTGGCTGTTCTGCCAGGCATTTGGCGAGTGAGATGGGGTGTATGGTGGGGGGAAGGGTTGTTTGTTCAGTGCCTTCCTTTTAATGTCTTTTAAATGTCTTTTAATTGTGTTTTTAGATTGTTTTGTAAGCCACCCCAACCTGCCTTGACCAGGAGGGCTGGGGTAGAAATGTTGTAATAAATGAATATAAATAAATAAATAAATAAATAAAATCCCCCAGTCCCTAGCATTTGCTCCTCCCAAACCCAGTGCCAGACAAGTACACTACACTTGACACTAGTAGATACTTTACTAGTTTTAGAAACCCCAGGGATCATTTTCCATTGACTTCTATGGGGAAAGCCTCCAATTGGCTTCAGTGGAGAGCCAGTGTGGTACAATGGATAAGCTGATGGACTTTGACCTGGGAGACCAGGGTTCGAATCTCATCCTACGCAAAGAGCTAACTGGTGGCTTTGGGCAAGTCACTACCTCTCAGCTTCAGTTCCCAATCTGTGAAAAGGGAATATGTGTGTTTCTGTATTCCCCTTGTTCATGTTAAATTTTAAGCCCACTGTGCAGGTTCCTGTCTCTAGAAATATGTGACTGTATGGTACTTTGTACACATAGTAGTGCTATAGAAATTATAAACAGTAATAGGAAAAGGCTCCCTCTGGGGGCCAATCCCATGCCTTGCAGATCCTGTGCAGCACAATGTGCTGGCAATGGGGGTGCACATGGTTCTCACACAGAATCCACTGGGCATGGGTTCAGCCTCACCGACTTAACTGGAAAACAAAACAGAACAAATACTAAAGTAAAAAAACAACCAACCCACAATGAAACAGAAGTAAATGCTAAAGTCCATCATTAGCTGTTATCCTGCCAGTTGTTAACACTCTCACACACAACCACCTGCACTTTGTGTTTTCTCTTCAACCGAGTCTCAGGCTTTTGTGTGAAAGACTACTTAGATTGGGGATTTCCAAACTATGTGTTGTGACCCAAAGTGGGGTCACTTCATTGCTAAATGGGACACAAACAAAAGTGCATCTGCATAATTAGATTTGCAAGTTTCCAAAGTTTGGGGTATTTCTTTGGTCTCTTAGTGGGGCCATGGTCTGAAAAAGTCTCAGAAGAATGGCCTTGCATATTTGCTTAACTTCAAAACTGAAGGCACTTTGGGATAAAAATTTATGGGGAATGCACACCAACATAAGACTCAGTCCATATCTCTGGAATTGAAGGGGAAGGAAATGTGTGTGTGTGCGGGGGGTGTGTGTGTGTGGCAATCCACTATATTTAGATCCAGGCTGAGTACAGCTATTGAAACTTTCTTTTCCCTTCCAAAGTGTTGAGCTTTGGGAGTTCTGATAAGGGCCAATCCCTACTTAGCATCAATGCTCCCCTCTATCCCCCACTCCAATTATCTTCTAGAAGGAGGTGCTAAGAAGGTAAAGAATAGGAACCAGAAATAAGGATGGCAGGCAATCGATGAAATTAGGAGCAAGCCCCATTCCCTGATTTTTATTCACCTGAAGCGCTTTAAGATCATTCAGAGTTAAGCCAGCCATCCTGAAGAGTGATGCAGAACTACTGAAATGCCTCTTCTTCAGGCTGTTTTTCAGTGCCCAGATGTTGCCTGGATATGCTGAGTTAACATGTAAAAAGTCATTAATGAAGGAAATAGCAGTAACCTCCTATGAATGGCCTAAAACACGCTAATCATTAGTGCTTGTTAAGGTTAGTTTTCTCCTTTCCAGCTACGTAACATGAGAATGAGTTGAACATTAAGCCTAAGGTAAAAATCAGTCACTGAATAATACTGCTTCTTTTATGCTGGAAACTCAGTGTGAAATGTGCTTCAATCATGCCATTAATCCACAGCAGAAAGGTATATGTCAGCACAATAAAATACCTGATAGTATCTAGTATTTACTAAGGAGAATCATAATTAATTGGGAATTAATTAGGGCTTGTAGATTATTGAAGAAAGAATTATATCTAAATAAAGCACATAGTTTTAAAGGCTATATTTAAGCTTGTTAAAGGTTGGGAGGATCGTATTTTTTGAGCATGCATTCAATATTAGTGAGAAGGAAATAAGGTATTTTAAACACCAAAGCACTGAATAGCACACTGAATATTGCAAGTTTCCACCACCAAAGCAGTGCAATTTGTGAATAACTACGTATTGACACATAGGGTAATTTCAGACGTGACGGGCCCGGAGGCCCGCCACGCTGAACCCTAGAGGACCGGGATCTGTCTCGGATCCTGGTCCATGATCAGGCCGTCTGTCCTTTAGACATGCTGGCCTGATATTCGAGGGGGATCGGGGAGGGGACAGGACTGCGCAGTGCAACATGTGGCTGCATGGCCCCACCCCCTGCACTCCCCCAGCCACCCGCCCTTGAGGAGATGGGCAAATCCAGCGACCAATGCAACCACTACGCCCAATCCTGTTCCATGGTCGGGGCCACAAACTGGACTCAGCTGAAGGTAACAGACGTTACCTTTGGCCCATCCCAGATCATGACCAATCTGAGCACGGTTCCGGCCCTGAAGCCCGGACCCATGGTCAATCTAACCGTGGTCAATTTGATCCAGGCCAAGTGTGCACTGTGGTGAACATCTGGCCGAGAGCAAACTGACATGCACAGCCTCACCGCCACCACAGGGGATCCACTGTGGTGAATGGCAATTTCGTCACATCTGAAATTACCCTTAGGCTTGAAACAGATGTGGTGGTGTTCTCCCCCCCCCCCATCCCATTTTGTTCCATTTTGTCCAGTACAGGTATTATGGATATCGGTGGGGGTACCTGGAGTCAATACTTATAGCTTTTTTATTTCTGGCTCTGACATCCTCTCCTTATGACCTGGAACAAATCGCTTAGCTTTTCTATACCTCAGTTTCTCCATACTTAATCGCTCCATAAATCAATAGGAGGGTGGCATACATGGAAGGATGTCAGCGTGGTGTTTGGTCCACAATATTGAACGCCGGTCCTGGTATATGTATGGAAGCACACCTGTTTTTTTGTATACTTTAAGAGGTTATCTGCATCCAAAAATAGACAGCCTTATGCATACCTATGATCCATAGATAGAGCGTGGTTGCCATGTTGGTTCCAAGTGACAGAGCGGAAGACAAAGCAGTTCAAATGATACATTTCATTGGACCAACTGCTGTTGGTGAGAATAAGCAAGTTTTCAGGCCACACAGGGCCCTTCCTCAGGCATGTAGCATAGCAAGTCAGAAATATATAAACTGAGCAAATGTAGGACACGTATATATGAAATGGGCTGGAATGAGTGGGAGTGAATAAGACCCATTACCTTGTCTTATCCACCCCCATCCATTCCATGCCCCCTCATGTATACCGGACCTACATTTGCTCAGATTATATATTTCTACTGGCTATGCTACACGCCTGAGGAAGGGCCCTGTGTGGCCTGAAAGCTTGTTTATTCTCACCAACAGTAGTTGGTCCAATGAAAGATACCATCTGAACTACTTTGTCTCCCTCACATACATATGATTGATGATTTTATTATTATGATTGGTTATGTAATATTTTAATTTTGTTACCATTTCAACTCACTATTTTGGTTTGTTGTTTTTAAAAACAAATTGATTGTGTTTGTAATTACCCCCAATGACTTTTCCTTTCAAAGTCTCACTTGTTTGAGCAGGATGAAGGAGATGAATGGCAGCCAAAAGGTTCTACTCAGTATCTTGCTAAGACAAGACTGGCATCACTGGTGGGGAAACCCTCAGAACATGCTGTTGGAGATTAGATTTGGATAAATCATAGAGCAATAATTGTCAAACATTTTGTATCTGTGATTCCAGTTGGGAAATAAACAGGATTCTTATGGACCCCCGCCAACCACGGACAGCAACAAAGGCATGAAGAAACTATCAAATATTGTTTGGAATTGTGATCCCATCTGCAGATGGTGCAATGTTATCTGACTAACAATTTGGGATTGGAACCTCTGTCAAAGAGGTTTGGATATTTATCCACTGGGCAGAAGGCATGCATAAGCACAGCACCTAGACCTCTGCAATTTCTGTGCTAGGGCTGAAGGCATCATGAGTCCTTTTCACATGGACAGCCCCACCCACTGCTGGGTGTTCCGGTGGTTGTGCGGTGGGTGAGGCGTATGTGCAAACGGTCTGGTGTTGGGTGGGGGGATGGGTGTGCGCTGAGTGTGTGCCTTTGTAAACACCATGGGTAGTGGGTGTTTGTGCGTGTGTGCTCCCGGCGCACACCCACCTCCACCCATCTCCACCCACAGGGCCATCCAGAAAACTGGAGGTGCGATAGGTGGAGATGGGTGGAGGTTGGTGGGTGTCCATGTAAAAGGACCCACCCACCGTGTGAGCACACAAATCCCCCCACCAACCCCCATTCATGGCCCTTTTCATTTTATTATGCATGTTGCAGGCATCCATAGAGCACACCTGCAGCCCTGCAGCATGTATAATCAAATGTAACACCCATTTTATCAGTGTTAGCGTGTCTGTGCAAAAAGAGTCCATGTAAAAATGGCCATAGCTCCTGAAAGGATAGTAATGAATTCAAGGAAACCTACCTATTTTATTACCTAGTGATGTCTCCAATTGCTTCAGAAGAAACACAGAATTATGAACTTGAGCCTCTAGTGTATATAAAGCTTCATTCGACTTTAAATGTCGCATACTCTTGAATTTGGGTGGTTGTTTTTTCTAATCAATGCAAACAATTCCTTTGTGTGCAGTAATTGAATATAAAAGATTATTTATTCCACTAATTCAAAGGACCAGAACAGGCCTGTGGAAATAAAACAGGAGAACAGTTTTATAGCATGCTTCTCTTTCTTAACAGATTCAACAGTAGCTTCCTCGCCACACATCCATAAGGCTGGAGCTATGCAGATTAGGAAAGTCATGCTAAACCTGATATATAGAAACTCCCATTTGCCCTCTTGTTCATCCTGTCCCAGTCTCTGGCTGCTGTGGGGGACTGGATGAGGTCGAGTGGATTAAAGCTTAATCTTGATAAAATTGTGATATTTGTAGGGGCGGTCGGTGATCTGGGGGAGGAGAACACTTCTATTGTTGGGGGATGGGGTTTCTTCCATTGATTCCATCTGTGTTGAGTTTGGGGGTGCTCCTGGATTTGTAGCTGTGCTTGGATCTTCGGGTGTTGGCTGTGTCCAGGGGCACCTTCCACCAATTACAGCTGGTGAGACGGCACCACCCATATGTCTCAGACTTGGACCTCACCATCCTCATCCATACATTCATCACTTCAAGAGTAGATTACTGCAATGCACTCAACATGGGGCTGCTCTTGGTGATGGTTTGGAAGTTGCAGCTGGTGCAGAATGCTGTGGCCAAACTCTTGATGGGGCTGGGCTGCAGGGAGCGCATTACACCGGTGCTCCAAGTACTGCAATGGCTGCCTATTGTCTTCCAGGACCAATTCAAGGTGCTGGTTTTATCTTTAAAGCCCTTAGCAGTCTGGGTCCTGCTTACCTGAAAGATTGCCTCACCCCCTTTGCCCCTGTGGTCATCCGGGGGCGCCCTCTTGGCAGGCCTGTGGTTTTAGTGGGTCTGTACTGACAGGAGTGCACTCTTGGTGGCTGCACCATCACTTTGGAATGCCCTCCGAGTGGAGGTCCACCTCAGCCCAAATCTCCTTGCCTTCCACCCAAGTTGTAAGACCTGTCTCTTTTGCCAGGCATTTGGGCAGGAGGTGGGGGTGGGATGGGTTAGGGGATTAGTTGGGTTTCTTTTTAACACACTGTTTGAATTAACCTGTTTTTCTATGTTTTATTTGAATTTGTATTATTGTTATTTATTTGTATTTTTATTTTATTGTGAGCCCCCCCAAGTCAATTGTGCGAGAGGGGCGGGATATAAATATCTGAAATAAATAAATAAATATAACGGTCTTCAATTCAGCAGTCTCTTTGTGGTGTGGGAGGGAGACGGAAGGAGCAGAGGAGCTGAGCTGCTGCAATTAGAAAAATAATATATGTATATGAATATATATATTAACACACACACACACATACACACACATGTACACACACTTGGGGAGGGAAAAGGGTGGGAACAGGGAGGGAGCAGGGTGGGTTTTTTATATAGATAGTGTATTTAGGATATAGGAATTATATTGTTAGGATATAAGATTGAGGATATAGTTAGGAGATATATATCTTATTTACTAGTTTAGAAATATTAGCTATATATAATATTTATAGCTTAGAATATAGGATTTTCATTAGGTTAGGAAACTTAGAATAGGAATAGTATATATTATATAGTTTAACTTTTATTTATTAGGTTAGGAATAAGATAGCATGGCAGAGTGCCAGGGCCAAGAGGAGCCCAGGAGGGCATGGAGGAGTCTGAGGTGGAGGTCCAGCTGGTGGAGGAGCCAGAGGCAGGGCTTGTTAGGCAACGGTGGTGCCAGGCAGATGCTGCTGCACTGAGTTATGCAGTGTGGGAAGTCTTCCTCCAGGACCAGGGAATGGCCAACACTGTAGGGATGGGCGAACAGATTGCGGTTTGTGTTTGGCTGTTCGGTTCGGTTTGGTCCGGCCATTCAGTTCAGCCATTCAGTTCATTCACCGTGTTCGGGATTAGGCCGTTCGGTTCTGTCCTGTTCGGTTCAGTTCAGGCATTCGGAAAAAGGCTCTCTGTGCGAGGAATGATGGCCCCAGACCCAGTGGTGGGTCCCAGGGCTAGAGTAGCAGCTTCTAGATACATACTGGCCACAGCCCTCCCTGCCTGTAACTTGGCCCCAGAACCCTGGTGGTGGGTACTGAGACTGGAGTGGCTGTTTCTTGATGCTTTGCTAAATCAAGTCTCTGTGCCAGGAATTATGCCCCCAGACCAATGATGGTGGGTCCTGGGGCTAGAGTGGCAGCTTCTAGATACATATTGGCCATAGCCCTCCCTGCCAGTAACTTGGCCCCAGAACCCTGACGGTTGGTCCTGGGGCTGGAGTGGCTGTTTCTTGATGTGGTGGAAAGACATCGCTTCGGTGTGGGGAATGATGGCCTCAGACCCATGGTGGTGGGTCCTGGGGCTGGAATGGCAGCTTCTGGATATTGGCTACAGCCCTCCCTGCCTGTAACTTGGCCCCAGAACCCTGGCGGCAGGTCCTGTGGCTGGAGTAACTGTTTCTTGATGCTTTGGGAAATTGGCTCTCTGTGCAAGGAATGATGGCCCCGGACCCATGATTCTGGGTCCTGGGGCTAGAGTGGCAGCTTAAAGATATTGGCCACAGCCCTCCCTGCTTGTACCTTGGCACCAGAACCCTGACGGCAGGTTCTGGGGCTGGAGTGGCTGTTTCTTGGTGCGGTGGAACGACATCGCCTCTGTGAGAGGAATGATGGCCCATGACCCATGATGGTGGGTCCTGGGGCTAGAAGATTGGCAGCTTGTAAATATTGGCCACAGTCCTCCCTGCATGTAACTTTTCTCCAGAACCCTGGTGGCGGGTCCTGTGGCTGGAGTGTCTGTTTCTTGATGCGGTGGAAAGACATCATCTCCGTGTGAGGAATGATGGCCCCAAACTCATGACGGTGGATCCTGGGGCTAGAGTGGAAGCTTCTAGGTATTGGCCACAGCCCTCCCTGCCTGTAATTTGGCCCCAGAACCCTGATGGTCGGTCCTGGGGCTGGAGTGGCTGTTTCTTGATGCAGTTGAAAGATGGCTATCTCTGAGTGCAATGACGGGTCCCAGAACCCATGGCACAGACAGCATGGGCGGCATTGGCAGCAGCAGTAGAAATTGGATTGCCGGGGCTCAGAACCCATGGCACAGACAGCAGAAGCAGCATTGGCAGCAGACATTTGATTTCCCAGAGGAAGCATTGTCAGCTGGTGCAGACATTGGATTGCCCTGGAACAGGACCCATGGCAGGGACAGCAGAGGCAGCATTGACAGTAGCAGAAGCAGACATTGGGTTGCCCGGGCACAGAACCTGTGGAACAGCAGAGACAGCAGCAGCAGGATTTGCCTGTACACAGCACCTATGGAGCCAGGATGGTTGGATTTGTGAGGGAAAAGCTCCCATACAGCAGCAGACAGCAGCAGCAGGATTATGTGGGCACATTTGGATTGGCCATGGCAGAGCACCAATGGACCAGCAGACAGCAGCGGCGGGATTACCAGACCAGTGGTGCACATCACCTAGGGTTGACAAGGTAGACAGACAGGCACTGTGTCATGAGAGGCAGGCAGACTGAGGCAGACTTTGATCTAGGCCACCTGGGTGGACGGGCGTGAATTGTGGCATGAGAAGCAGGCAGACTGAGGCAGGCTTTCATCTAGACCACCTAGGCAGGCAGCGGGCTAGAAGGCAGCATGGCATGAGCAGATGGCAGGCAGACTGAGGCAGGGTTCAAGCTTTGCAACCTGGACGGGCGGGGAGGCAGCAGGGAATGCGGGCTTGGACAGGCTTTGAGCTAGGAAACCTGGGTGGGCAGACAGGCACATTGGCATGGGAGGCAGGAAGGCAGATTGAGGCATACTTTCAGCTTGGCAGCCAACTGGGCGGGCAGACAGGCAGCATGGCATGAGAGACAGTAAGGCAGGCAGCCTGGGACATTGGCAGTAGGTCACTCAGATACATTAGCAAAGACTGTGCAGCAAGAGAGAGAGAGAGCTAATAGGGATGGGCAAACAGAACGCGGTTCGGATGTTCCGATGTTCCGATGTTTGGTTAGAAACCCGACTTCAGGTTTGATGGTTCGGTGCAGCTGAGTTCAGTTTGGCCGAACTTGGCCGAACATTCAAAAATAGCGAAACCAAAATGAAATTGAAACCGAAACCTAATTTTTGTCCCTGGAAAGACGTTTTTTACTGGCCCCAAACTCATCTGAACCCATCCGAACATGACCGAACTGTTTGGTAATTCTAGAGTTCGGTTCGGACTTTCAGTTCGGTTCGGTCCGAAATCCAAACATCTGAACCACGTTCGCCCATTCCTAAGAGCCAGTCAGTGTCATATAGGCAGGTTGAGATTGTGTAGCTAGTCATAGGTTGGCTGGCAGGCTTACAGTTTGTTTCCCAATGCCCCCTGCATCATGAGGTCAGTCAGATAAGGTGGCCGAGGCGGTCTAGTATGAGAGAGAGAGAGAGAGAGGAGGGGGCAGGAGGGGTGCCAGGCATTGGGAGGGAGGGACAGCATCTCAGCAGCACAGGAGCAGTAGCCCTAGCCCAGATTGAGGAGGAGGAGGAGGAGCCCCATCCCAAGGCTGCCCATGGCATGTCATGTCATGTGCCACTGCACCATCACTCCTTGTCCAGGGCAGCTCGGGGAATCCCAGCAGCAGAAGGTTCACCTTCAGGAACAGCAACTGTCCACCAACTTGTCCCCCAGTCTCAGGCGGTGCAGGGCGCAAATGTCCCCCATGATGGAGAACACCCTCTCACTGGGGACACTGGTTGGTGGGCAGGATAGAATGCCCTTAGCCACTTTCGACAGGGCCGAATACACATTGGCCTTGCCGGCCCAGTAGGATCGCTGCTGGGATCAATGCATGGCTCCTCCTCCAGGTAGGTCTCCACTGCTGCTGAGGCGCCATCATACTCCCTCTGGTAGCTCTGGGTAGGCACCACCTGCCCCACTGCCCTCAGCCATGCTGCTTGCCCTTTTGTGCTGGGCCTCATGCTCCCCAGAGTTAATTGCACACAGGAGGAGCTGCTGGCACTAGTAGGGGTCCTGCTGCTCATCCTGCTGCTGGGGCAGCTGCTACCACTAGGGCTGGGGGCAGGGATAGACTCAGATGGCTGGAAGGGGTCACTGCTCCCACTCCCACACCCCAGGGGTGTCCTGCTGCATGGACCAGTCTTCCAGTCGGATCTTCTGCACCAGCGTACCCTTCTGGAGGCCATAGACCGCTCTCTCGCGTGCCATGCTGCCCTTGATCCTGGGGTCCAGCATGGTTGCCAGGACATATTCCTCCAGTGCAGGAGCTCATCAAAGCATGCATCCAGCCCCGCCTTCAGCTTCCGTGCCAAGTCAAGCGCCTCATCTGAGATCTTCCTGCCTGTAGGTCCACAATCCTACCCCCCGAGAATCTTGTCCAGGTTCCTCTTGAGACTATGGACCAGCGGGGTCACCTGGCTGAGGGTGGCAGTGGAGCTACTCATGGACTCCGTCACAGCCAGGAACAGTCTCAGGGTGAAGACCGTGTGTGTGAGGATCTCTCATTCTGTAAGGCGCAGGCTGACCCCGGCTCGTGGTTGGGGGCGTGGGAGACTAGCTCCCCGACAAAGGCAAAGCGGGGGGGAAACAGAGTGCACCATTGCCACAGGCACAGAAGCAGCGGCGGGGACAGCCCCCGCCGCCGCAAACATTAGACGGAGAAAACAGGCCAGCGGGGAGCATAGAGGCGGGGCCAGCAGTAACGCCGCGCCGCTCGGCACGCCTTCAAGAGAAAGCGGGGCTCAGAGCGTGTGAATATAGGGAGGCCCAGAGACAGGAGAGCGGCGCCAGTGAACAGCGTAGCTGCAGACTGGCCCCTTGCGATTGAAGTGTCGAAAAGAATTGAAGGCGTGAGAGCGGTGTGAAAGGATTGTGTGAGTGAGGAGAGTGAGAGTGGACACGGCGAGTGTAAGAATTGAAGGTACTGTGGTGTTGTAGAGACAGGGTGTGGGTGTGTGTGTGGGAGGAGCGGGTGGTGGGCACTGCCCCCAGGGCCCCGCGTACCTCCAACCTT
>QEPC01013298.1:316029-330430 GCA_003113815.1 Sphenodon punctatus | reverse complement strand
TGTTTTAAGTTTTGGATTTATTTAGAGTAGGATTATTATTAGATTGATTTTCATTTCAGTTTTGTACCCCTCCCTGTGTTCTTTGTGTTTCCCTCTGTGTAATATTGTGTATATAGATAGATAGATAGATAGATAGATAGATAGATAGATAGATAGATAGATAGATAGACATAGTAGTTAGCTTAGTTATAGAGATAGATAGAGATAAAGTGTGTTTGTAGGACAAGGCTTTTGTAGTTAATTGTAGTTAATTATTAGGATATTAGATAATTATTAGGATATTCCATTTAGTTCAATAGGTTTTAGAATAGTTAATAGCAGTTAGATTTAGTGTGTGTGTATATATATATATAAACACACTATATATACACATACATACATACATACATACATGCAAAAAAGAAACAGCCACTCCAGCCCCAGGACCCACCATCAGGGTTCTGGGGCCAAGGGGTTCTGGGGCCAAGTTACAGGCATGGAGGGCTGTGGCCAATATCTAGAAGCTGCCACTTCAGCCCCAGGACGTACCATCATGGGTCTGGGGCCATCAATCCTCTCACGGAGGCGATGTCTTTCCACCGCATCAAGAAACAGCCACTCCAGCCCCAGGATCCGCCATCAGGGTTTTGGAGCCAAGTTACAGGCAGGCAGGGCTGTGACCAATACCTGGAAGCTGCCACTCTAGCCCCAGGACCCACTGTCATGGGTCTGGGGCCATCATTCCTCATACAGAGAGCCTTTTTCCAAACGCCCGAACCAAACCGAACATAACGGAATCGAACGGCCGAACCCGAACGCAGCAACCGAACCGAATGGTCAAACCAAAGAGGCTAACCAAACCGGACTTAACCGAACTGCCGAACCCAAATGGTGATCTGTTCACTCATCCCTAGTGGCCCCAGTTCAGAGGAATGGGAGCACGGTGATGCAGTATGACAATACAAATTTCATAGAGGCAGTATTCACGGAATTGAGTCCCCAAACTAGAATGGCAATGGGTCAGATCAACCTTAACCATACCACGTGGAACGAGTTATCCACCGGCATAAGGCAGGTAGCTGACCTTATGCGGGACATGGAAGGACTTCTGTAGGGGCCCAGCAAGCCTCCAGAGCCACCCCCCTGTACAAAAGTGGCCACTGTGGTTGCTAACCTGGAGCCCACAGAAGACAATGCCTCCCTTAAGAAGCACCTGCAACCCAAGTCAGAGAGAAATGCCTGGCCTGAAGCTCACCCAACAGTGGAGAGTTCCTCTGGCCAGCCCAGAAACTTTTATCCCTTCGCCAAATGTTCAGGGTCCTGTAGGGTTCCCCTGGAGCCCCCCTCCACCGCCAGATTTCCAGGACAGGGCTTGGAGTGAGATTCTGAAATTTATCAACTTGTTTGGGGGAATGTATTTCACCCACCTCTCCATGTGGCTCCCACACTCTGCCCTAACCAGTAGCAGTGGTCCCTTGCCCCTGTAAGTGTAATCTAGCCTGAAGTAAACCCTCCATTTTGTTTATTTGTTTGCTGTATTCCTCTCTTCAAAAACACCAGCAAGGATGTTTTTTGAATGATAGAGATCCTGCTTCAATGCTGATGTGAGTAATTTGTGTGTGTGCTTGACTATGTGGGATGTGTGAGTAGGGCTGCATGAATATTTGTGTAGTTGAGAAGATCCCCCGTGTGGGATATGTGAGTATGGCTAGCAGTGGCCATAGTGCCCTGAGATGTTCAGCTTAGATAAATTCTGAGCTCTGCAAGAATTCATGAGATGGTAACTATCTCTCTCTGGCTCTAAAGTTTTGTAAAACAGAGGTGGCGTTTGTTTCTTACAGCAAGAGGCTTCTTTGTAAAGTAGTTAAGCTTATAAGCTCGCAGTGATGTTTCCTTGCAGGGAGGTCCTTTTCAGGTTAAATGAAAAGGACTTTTCAGGGTGTTGACGACCCTTTGACCGATGTGTTCATGTATGCATTTATGTGTGCAAGCTTGATACTGAGTATGTCTGCAGGAAATGGAGGATGTATTTATGTGAATATAGGGGTGTGCAGTCCTGTGTGTGATGGAATTGTGTAAGCGCATGTGCAGGTGTGATGGATGTTTTGTATGAGGCTTGCGTGTGTGTGAGGGGGGCTCCCTGTGGGTGTGCCTGTGGGACTGCAGAGGAGTGTGTGTGGGTGTGTATTCTTGAGGATACTTGTTTGATGGTTTGGTTATGGGCAGAGTTGCTGAAGTCTGACTTTTGATGTTGTTGCTGCAGCCCTGGAGAGGCTTCAATGGTATTGTGTGATGGTAGCTTGATATTGGCTTACATAAGCTTCCAACTTTTGCTCCCTAAAGAAGAAGGAATGGGGGGAGTAGAAGTAAAATACACAATTGGTTCTTTGAACTAAGACCACCACCCCTCCTTTATACACTCCTGAGTTTTGTTGCCAATGCCCTTTGTGTAGTAGAGAAGGCTCTCCCTTGGATTTCTAAAAAAACAAATTTATATGGTTGCTTATGTGTATAGAGGCAGTAGCCCTGTAATTCAATGCCATAACCAGTTCCTAAGTATAATTTGGGATGCTTGGAGGCTCCCTGGGACCTTTTTGCAAAACTTGATATCCCTGTGCTAACCTGCGGCAGCATCGGAACACTGTTTTCTTTTAGTGTGCTTTAAGGTGTTCCTGGACTGCTTGTCATGAGAACCTCCAGCTAGAGCACTTCCTGGCTATTGCTGGACACCTTCAGAACTCGCCGTGATTTCCATTGCAAGGTGCCCATTAAGAAGCTGCAGTCATTTGGGATACAACGGGGGGGGGGGGGGGNTCTTTATCAGTTCCTCAGCAATTGTGATCATCTGGGACACAATGGGGGGAGACAGGCTTAGAAATACATGATTCTTGTTTTTTCCCTGTTCCCGGTAATGATTTTGGTATGTATATTTACTATTACAAATGAAAGTGAATCAGCAATAGTTTACATAGGCAAAGGATGTGTGTGCATTAGAACTAAATGTGATTATTTATTTATTTATTTTAAAAATGTATACCCTGCCCCTCCTGCCAGTCAGTCCGGGTGGCTAACAGATAAATCAATAAAATACAATAAAAATAAAATAATATATATAAAACATTCAATAAATAAATATGGTGAGAAAATAAATTGTGATTATTAATGATAAGAATATTCACCCTATGATTCCCCTTTTTAATAGATGCTTTAGTAATATTGTTAAGATAATTGGGTGTGATTTAAAATATGTAACTCTGGTCTGGACCATACAACATATGAGACTTTTCCTCTCCCTCTACCAATCCATTTACCCAGTCACTTAGGTATGGGGCTATCCCTCCTTAAGGCCCTACTCTCTCACCTGACCTTGCAACAAGAATTATAGAAAATGCAAGCTTCCGGGAAAACCACCTCCCTTGTAATACAACATAATAATCAGGCTATCTCCAAAATCACGGCAGATATTAAGGCAACAGGCCAACATGCCTAGTGCGAGACATTGCTTGGCTGGAGTTTACAGGCGACGGATGTGTTCAATTTGATGCTCCACCTGATCGTGTTGATCATTGTCTACCAAACTGGACACGTGTTTTGCATGATAGGACTTGTATGCTGGATCAAGTGAAAGATGTCAAAGCTCAGTGTCAATAAGGGACAATGGAGACATTGAATATGTGGGGGCAGTAGCCATGAGAATAGCCACGTCCCCAATGGGGTGAATTGTTAGGACCAACACCACTTCCCCCCAAACCATAGACCCACCCCTTGGCAGCACCCCATGAGACACAGACCAAAGGGTGCAGGGGAACAGAATGGGGGGAAAGGAAAAAGAAAAGGGGGGAAAGGAAAAAGAAAGAAAAACCCGATGTAAAACCGGTCTGGTCAGAAGGGATTAGAAAATGGATAAGAGAGGTTCCTGGGTAAATAATGGAGCAGTCAAAAAGAGGTAGCCTCTAGGGATGTGTGAACAGACGGGGTTCAGATGTTTGGACGTTAGGATGTTCAGTCTGAAAACTTAGTTTGGGTTTGTGTGTTCAGTCCCTGGAGTTCAGACCCCCCCCCCCGAATGTTCAGAAAAGTTCAGCTGCAGCAGAGGCTTGGGGCACACCATGGGTGCCCGTGGGGGCATGGCAGACTGTCAGAGACACAGCAGCAGCAGCAGAGACTGGGAAGGCTTGACACTTGGCACCCCAGCTTGCCCAGGCAGGCAGGCTCGGTGCTTGGCACCCAGGGGTACCCGTGGCACCATGGCTGGACATCTGAGACCCAGCGGCAGCAGCAGGAGCACAGGCCAGGAAGGCTTGGTGACTGGCCTGGCACCTCTACTTGGCCGGGCATTGCAGGCTGCCAGGCATCAGTGGAGCAGCGGCAGACTTTGGATTGCCCTGTAGCAGGCTGGGACATTGGCAGGGCACTCAGATAGGCTGGTAAAGACAGTGCAGCATGAGAGAGAGAGAGCCAGTCAGATAGGTGGACTGAGATCGTCTAGCCAGAGGCTGGCTGGCAGGCTTTCAACTTCCCAATGCCACCCAGCATCATGAGGTCAATCAGATAGGCCAACTGAGGCCATCTAGTCAGAGAGAGAGAGAGAGTCAGGGTGGGTGCCGGACATTGGGAGTGAGGGACAACACCTCAACAGCAGCAACCCTCCAGATTGAGGAAGAGCCCCGTCCCAAGACTGCTCCTGGCATGGGATGGTGTGTGCCACTGCATCATCAATCCATGTCCAAGGGCATCTCGGGGAATCCAGATTTCACATGGCACAAAAAATTGTCCTCCCAGTATTCCTCCCTCCACCACATGAATCAGAAATCTTAGCCAGATTTCACACTTTGGATGTTAAGAGAGCGGTCCTGCTCTATTTAGACAAGACCCAGCACTGCAGACGGACTGACAATTTGTTCCTCTCCCCTTCCCTTCTCAAGTTAGGGCAAAAAGTTTCATCCCAAACTATCTCAAAATGGTTAGTGCATTTGATCTCCTTTGCCTATGAGCAGGTAAGAAGTCCACCCCCAACTTATTTAAAGGCTCATTCGCTCAGAGGTCTGGGTGCTTCTACAGCAGTCTTTTGCAACATCTCTCCTTTCGAGATCTGCCGGACTGCAACCTGGAGTTCCCCGCATACATTCACTAAGCATTATGCTTTACATCTCAATTCTGAATATGACACCTCTCTGGGAGTATCTATATTGAATTCTGTATTTAAGACTTAATAATCTATTTTACTTACAACGGTTTTGTTGTTTAAAAAAAAGAGGAACTTTTAAACTAAGTTAACAGAATAAACTTACACACTTTTTCCTTGCAGAGGTATGTTGTTTTTATTCTATAAGAAAATTCCCCCACCACTTTGATCTAGGCTTGGTACTCTCCCATTTGTGAGAATGTGAGGAGCCACTCGAAGAAGAATAGAAGGTTGATATCTTGTAAACAAAGTTCTTCGAGATAGCTCTTAACATTTTCACAACTACCCAGTCTTCCAACACCGCATGGAATTTTCTTCCTAATCGTTTAGGGTTGGAAGGAACTGTTGGGTTTAGGCAGGAAGGTACCTAATATAGCGTGGGGAAGTGTGAACGTCATGTGTTTTTTAAATTAGTGAGCTTGGTATGTGCCGGTAAGAGAAGGGTGCGCAAACGCAGACCCATTTGTGAGAATGTGAGGAGTCACTTGAAGAAGAACAGAAGGTTGCTACCTTGTAAACAAGGTTCTTCGAGATGGCTTTGAACATTCTCACAAATACCACCCTTCCAACCCCACAAGGAATCTTCTTCCTAATCGCTCAGGGTTGGAAAGAACTGTTGGGTTTGGGAAGAAAGGTATCTCATATACTGTGGGGGCTCAAGACCATCATGTGGTTTTTTCAAACTAGTGAGCTTGGTATCTTCCGGAGAGAGAAGGGCGCACAAGCACAAACCCATTTCTGAGAATGTATGGAACCATCTTGAAGAACCTTGTTTACAAGGTAGCAACCTTCCATTCCGAATTCTGGCTCTCTGGGCTGGGGCATGCGGGGGCAGCGGCAAGTGGGGGGGGAGGACGGGAGAGACTTTCTCCCTCTCCCTCCCTTCCCTCCATTACGGGGCTAAAGCTGAGCTGAGCTCAACTGATTCTGCTAGAACTAGCAGCTACAACATCAGGGTCGGGGCCAGCCTATATTTTAAATTAGGTGAGCGCCAGCGGAGTAACAGACCAGTCTCCAGGAGCAGAGCTCCAGCTCCCACGGGGCCATGTGTGACCGCAAATGCTGTGCATGCCTGGGGCAGGCCCTGGTTCTACCCCTCCCATCAGTGCTGTCAGTGATGCAGCAGCAGCAGCAGCCAGTTGAGGCCCAGAAGTGTCAGTGCACCATGGAGGAGCTGCGGTGGGGGCAGCTGCCAAGTCCATCGGCAGCTGCAGGATGTGGAGGGCAGCATGGCTTTCAACTGAAAGCCACGTGCATGTTGGGGGAAATGATTGCGCTCAATGGTCAGTCCTTCTTTGTGCCCAGGGACATGGGTTTTAGGCACCTAATTGGCTTCCTGGCCCCCCAGTTTAAGCTGTCCTCATGCGCCACCCTGAGTTGGCAGGTGATGCCAGCCTTCTACAAGGCTTTAAAGGAGCGGGTGAGGGAGCATCTCGTAGGGGCTGGGGGTGCCACCGTACACTTCACCTGACCTGTGGTCAAGTAGAAATGCGCAGCACACCTGCCTGGTAGTGCCGACACACTGGTTGCAGGATCTGGAGGCAGCGTTTGGCAGTGGCAAGAGAGGTTCCAAAGCAGAGTATAGGTGATCTCTGCTTCAGGCGGCGTCATGGATGCCATGGCCCCCACACTTCTCGGAACATCGAGTCAGACCTGACCGCCATGGTCAGGAAGTGGGTCATGACAGGTGTGCCCTTCACCAAGGTGTGCATGTTGATGGACAACGCGGCCAACATATTGAAGGCAGTCCATGAGGGAATCCCTTAGACTTCATACACCCTTCACCTGGTGGTCAGGAATGCTCTGGGCTTGGGGGAGAAGGGGATTTGGGCAGGCACCCTTAGCTCCCTGATCAAGCGGGGGAGGAAGCTAGCCGGTTTCTTTAACCAGAGAGTGAAGGGCAGTGACCCACTCTGGGTGAAGCAGAAAGAGCAAGGCACCACAGCCCTCCCTTCCTGGAACTTAGACCCCAGAACCCTGATGGTGGGTCCTGGGGCTGGAGTGGCTTGCTACTTCTTGATGCGGTGGAATGACAGCTCTCTGTGTGCAGAAAGATGGCCCCAGAACCCTGATGGTGGGTCCTTGGACTAGAGTGGCAGCTTCTCGATGACGTGGATGGACAGCCCTCCCTTCCTGGAACTAAGACCCCAGAACCCTGATGGTGGGTCCTGGGGCTGGAGTGGATTGCTACTTCTTGATGCGGTGAAATGACAGCTCCCTGTGAGCGGAACAATGGCCCCAGAACCCTGATGGTGGGTCCTGGGAAGAGTGGCAGCTTCTCGATGATGTGGATGGACAGCCCTACCTACCTACCTCCCCAGATGGTGGGTCCTGGGGCTGGAGTGCCTGACTGTTTCTTGATTCAGTGGAATGATGGCTCCCTGTGAGTGGAATGATGGGCCCAGAATCCTGATGGTGGGACCTGGGACAAGAGTGTCAGCTTCTCGATGACATGGATGGACAGCCCCCCATGCCTGGAACGTAGGAGCCAGAACCCTGAGGGTGGGTCCTGGGGCTGGAGTGGCTGGCTGTTTCTTGATGCGGTGGAATGATGGCTCCCCATGAGCGGAATGACGGCCCCAGAATCCTGATGGTGAGTCCTGGGACTAGATTGGCAGCTTCCATTCCGAATTCTGACATGGAATGATGGCTTCACATGAGCAGAATGACGGCCCCAGAACCCTGAAGGTGGGTCCTAGGGCTGGAGTGGCTGGCTGTTTCTTGATCCAGTGGAATAACAGCTCACTGTGAGCGGAATAACAGCCTCAGAACCCTGATGGTGGGTCCTGGGATTAGAGTGGCAACTTCTAGATGAAGTGGAAAGACAGATCTCTGCCTGGAATGTAGGCCCCAGAACCCTGATGGTGGGTCCTGGGGCTGGAGTGACTGGCACCCCTGCTCATCCGGGGTTGAGCATTGCAGGCTGACTGGTATTGGTGGAGCAGCGGCAGAGGCCCAGTCAGGGCTCAGTGGCTGGCACCCCTAATTTTCCAGGCATTGAAGGCTGGCTGGCATTGGTGGAACAGCAGCAGAGGCCTGACCAGGGCTCAGTGGCTGGCACGCCTGCTCAACCGGGCGTTGCAAGCTGGCTGGCCTGGATGTGGGACACTTGCAGGCAAGTGGAATGACGGGTCCTTGTGAGTGGAAT
Organism: Sphenodon punctatus; assembly: GCA_003113815.1. Taxonomy (NCBI): domain Eukaryota; kingdom Metazoa; phylum Chordata; class Lepidosauria; order Sphenodontia; family Sphenodontidae; genus Sphenodon; species Sphenodon punctatus. Next base: position 322,118 of record QEPC01013298.1, on the reverse strand, counting down.
GACGGCCCCAGAACCCTGATGGTGTGTCCTGGGGATGAAGTGGTTGGCATCCCTGCTTGGCCAGACATTTCAGGCTGGCTGGCATTGGTGGAGCAGCAGCAGTCTGGCCAGTGCTCGGTGGCTGGCACCCTTGCTTGGTCGGGCGTTGCGAGTTTGCATCCTACTCTCAGAATCCCAACAAGCTATTCTGCTAATTGGTCAAGCCTTACTCTGTGGTGAATCATGTGGACACCCAGTAGCATATATTGGATTGCTGGGGCACTGTACCTGTGGCACAGCAGAGGCAGCAGAAGCAAACATTGGATTTTTGGGGCACAGAACCTGTGGTACAGACAGCAGAGTTGTCATTGGCAGCAGCAGAGGACATTGAATTGCCCAGGCACAGAATCCATTTCACAGAGAGCAGAGGCAGCATTGGCAGCTAGGGCTGTAGCGGAATGTCACAGCGGTAGCTATTTCCGCCGGAAACAGCGTTTCCGTAATTAGTGGTATGGTGTGGCAGAAGTTTACATTCCGCTAGTTTCATTCCGCTACTTCCGCAGTTCTGCTAATTTCATTCCGCTACTTCCACAGGCTTTGCAAAATAGCAGAAACATGTCATTTTTGCTACTTCCGCCATTCTGCCAGCGCCACAAAATAGCGGAACAGCGGTTTTCTGACAGTTTCCGCAATTTTTCAGCAATTCCACAATTTGAAGAATGCCAGCGGAATTAGCGGAATGTCCACAGAAAAGACGCGGTGTGGCGCAGGCAATTCCAAAATGGCAGAATGGAATTGCGGTGTGGTAAAAACTGCTGCCACATCAGCCCTATTGGCAGCAGCATCAGACATTGGATTGCCCAGTAGCAGAACCCATGGCACAGACAGTAGAGGCAGCATTGGCAGGAGCAGCACACATTGGATTGCCTGGGCACAGAACCCATGGCATAGACAGCAGAGGTGGCATTGGCAGCAGCAGCAGACATTGGATTTCCCGGTAGGAGAACCCATGGCACAGACAGCAGAGGCAGCATTGGCAGCAGCAGTAGACATTGGATTACCAAAAAAGAAAACCCATGGCACAGAAAGCAGAGGCAGCATTGGCAGCAGCAGTAGACATTGGATTGCCCAGTAGTAGACCCCATGGCACGGACAGCAGAGGTAGCATTGGAAGCAGCAGCAGACATTGGATTGCCTGGTAGCAGAACCCATGGCACAGACAGCAGAGGCGGCATTGGCAGCAACAGCATGGGACATTGGATTGACTGGGCACAGAATCCATGGAACAGCGGAGATGGCAGCAGTGGGATTTGCCTGTGCGCAGCACCCATGGAGACAGGATGGTAGGATTTGCCAGGAAAGAGCTCCCATACAGCAACAGATGGCAGCAGCAGGATTGCATGGGCACATTTGGATTTGCCAGGGCAGAGCACCCATGGACAAGCAGACAGAAGCAGAGGTATTACCAGGCCAGTGGGACACATCACCAAGGGTTGCCAAGGCAGGCAGACTGGCACCTTCGCATGAGAGGTTGGCAGGCTGTGGTAGGGCTTCATCTTTACCCACAGGGTGGGCAGACAGGCAGTGTGGCATGAGCAGAAGGCAGACTGAGGCAGACTTTGATCTTGGCCACCTGGGCAGGTGGGCAGGTGGGCGGGTGGGCAGACAGGCAGTATGGCATGATCAGAAGGCAGACTGAGGCAGGCTTTGATCTTCTCCACCTGTGCGGGCAGACGGGCAGTGTGACATGAGCATAAGGCAGACTGGGGAAGGCTTTGATCTTGGCCACCTGGATGGGTGGACGGGCAAACAGGCAGCATGGCATGAGTAGAAGGCAGACTGAGGCAGGCTTTGAACTTGGCCACCTGGGTGGGCTGGAGGGCGGGCAGACAGGCAGTGTGGCATGAGAAGAGGGCAGACTGAGGCAGGGTTCAATCTAGGTTACCTGGGTGGGCAGGAGGGCAGACACGCAGCATGGCATGAGCAGAAGGAAGACTGAGGCAGTCTTTGATCTTGGCCACCTGGGTGGGTGGACGGGCGGGCAAACAGGCAGCATGGCATGAGCAGAAGACTGACTGAGTCAGGCTTTGATCTTGGCAACCTGGGTGGGCAGGCAGACAGACAGCATGGCATGAGCAGAAGGCAGGCTGAGGCAGGGTTCGAACTTGGCCACCTGGTAGGGGGGGCAGGTGGGAAAACAGGCAACATGGTATGAGCAGAAGGCAGACTGGGTCAGGGATTCAGCTTTGCCCACAGAGTGGGCAGACAGGAAGCATGTCATGAATAGAAGGCAGACTGAGGCGGGGTTCGATCTTGGCCACCTGGGCAGGTAGGTGGGTGGGCAGGCAGACAGGCAGCATGGCATAGCAGAAGGCAGACTGAGACGAGGGGCTACAACGGAGCGGGCATTCTCGGTGGCAGGACCGCAACTATGGGACTCCCTCCCAGAGGAAGCACGGCTGGCCCCGAGTCTGATGGCCTTTCACCGGGCCTGGAAGATATTATTGTTTTCCCAGGCCTTCAGAGGGGGTAGGGTAGGGGGTTGCATTTTTATATGAGGACGTGTTTTAGTGTTTTTAGTTGTTTATATATACATTGAATTTATTAGATTTTAATTGTTGTTTATATTTTTGTTTGTTTGTTGGAAGCCGCCTCGAGATGCCATAGGCATGAGGGGGCAGCATACAAATATAATAATAATTTTTAAAAAACCAGGGTGGGAGAGCACACAGGCAGTGTGGCATGAGAGGCAGTAGGGAAGGCAGGCTGGGACCTTGGCTGGGCACTTAGATAGGCTGGCGACAACTGTGCAGTGTGAGAGAGAGGGAGCCAGTCAGATAGGCAGGCTGAGATCATGCAGGTAGAGGCCGGCTGGCAGGCTTACAGCTTCCCAATGCCACCCCACGTCATGAGGTCACTCTGATAGACCAGCTGAGGCCATCTAGTCAGGGAGAGAAAGGGGCAGGGTGGGCGCTGGGCATTGGTAGGGAGGGACAGCATCTCAGCAGCAGAAGCCCAGATTGAGGAGGAGCCCCATCCCAAGACTGGGATGTAGGGATTGGCATGTGCCACTGCATCATCAATCCATGTCCATGGGCAGCTCAAGGAATCCCAGCAACAGAAGGTTCACCTTTATAAAAAGCAACTGCTCCACCAATTTGGCCCCCAGTCTCAGGCGGTGCAGCGAGCTAATGTCCCCCGTGATGGAGAACACCCACTTGCTGGGGACACTCGTTGGTGGGCAGGACAAGAGACCCGTGGCCACTTTGGACAGGGCTGGCCACACATTGGTCTTGCTGGCCCAGTAGGCCAAGGGATCACTGCTGGGTTCGATGCATGAATCCTCCTCCAGGTAGCTCTCCACTGTTGCTGAGGTGCTGTCGTACTCCCTCACGTAAATGTCCTATGGCACCACCTCCACCACTGCCCTCAGTCACGCTGCCTGCCCTGCTGTGCACGAACCCATGCTCACCAGAGTGCCCTGCACATACGAGCTGCTGTTGCTCGCAATAGGGGTGCTGGTGCTGCTCAGCCTGCTGCTGGTGCTGCTACTGCTAGGACTGGAGGCAGGAATAGACTCCGCCAGCTGAAAGGGGTGGCTGCTCCCACCATCCCCAGGGGTGTCCTGATGATGCCACCGTTGCTGCACACTCTCCAGAGCCCTCTCTGCCTGCCAGACCCTCTCCAGAAGGTCACCCTTCCAGTGCCCTTAGAGTGCTGTCTGGCGTGCCATGCTGCCCTTGACCCTGGGGTCCAGCATGGTTGCAAAAACATATTCTTCCCTCTTAAGGAGCTCATCAAACTGCGTCTTCAGTGCTGTCTTCAGCTTCCGCACCAGGTCAACCTCCTCATCTGCCAGCTTCCTGCCCTGTGGGCCACAATCCCGCCTCTGGAAAATCTGCTCCAGCCTCCTGATGAAACTCTGCACCAGAGGGGTCACCTGGCTGATGGTGGCCATGAAGGAGATGATGGTCTCCATCAGTCACGGCCAGGAATGGTCTCAGCACAAAGACCGTGTGAGCCAGGATATCCCATTCCCCCCCATCATACCCTGGAGGTGCCCCGCTGTCCATCACCTATTGAACCTGATGCAAGGCTGCTTTATGCTCAAGAAACTGCTCCAACATCAGGAACGTCCAATTCCACCGGGTGGACACATCCTCCACCAGTTGGTGCACTGGGGAGCCTTGCTTGGCCTGCTTCGCCTCAAGGAGGTTGCTGCCCTTCATGCTCCAGTTAAAGAAACCAGATAACTTCCTCCCCCACTCAATCAGGGAGCTACGGGTGCCTGCCCCAATTCCCTTCTCCCCCAAGCCCAGAGCATCTCTGACCATCAGGTGAAGGGGGGGGTGCCACTAGGAATGCTGGTGAAGCCCCCCTTGCGGACTGCCCTCAATATGTTGGCCGCATTGTCCATCAGCAAACACCCCTTGGTGAAGGGCGTGCCTGGTGTGACCCACTCCCTCACCATGGAGGTCAGGGCTGACTCAATGTTCTGAGCAGTGTAGGGGCTGTCCATGACTTCTGCCTGAAGCAGGGTTCACATATACCCTGCTTCGGGACCCCTCCTGCCACTGCCATATGCTGCCTCCAGGTCCTGCCACCAGTGCTCTGTCACTGCCAGGTAGGCATGCTGCTTATTCCTACTTGACCACAGGTCTGTGGTTAAGTGGACATGGCACCCGAGCTGCTCCCTCACTCACTGATTTAAAGCCTGGTACAGAACTGGCACCATATGCCAACTCAGGGTGGTGCGCAACGGCATCTTAAACTGGGGGGCCAGGAAGCCAATCAGGGGCCTAAACCCCATGCCCCCGACCACCATGAAGGGCTGCCCATCTAGCGTGATCATTTCCCCGAACATGTGTGTGGCTTTCAATTGAAAGCCATGCCGCCCTCCACATCCTGCAGCTGCCAATGGACTTGGCAGCTGCCCCCACTCCAACTTCTCCATGGTGCACTGCTGGTGCTGCTGCTGCTGGTGCTTCTCCCCCCTAGCAGTGATACCGCTCCTGCTGCTAGAGGCAGCTGTTCGAGTAGGACACTTGCCCACTGATAGAGGCAGATGACTGGCCGCTGCAGTCGGGAACCTGCTGGCATCCATTGCCTCTGCCTACCCACTTAGCAGCACAGCGCTATGGCATCACTTGAGTTGCCTCACCATGGCAGTTGTGCCAAGGTTGGTGAGGACCTGCCCACGTTTCACCACCTTCTGGCACAATGTGCATTGCACCTGGGATCATCCGCACGCACCGACTTAAAATATGCCCAGACGGAGGATTTTTTGTGCCCTCCTGCCTTCTGGACCGCACCGGGTGATGCATTGCTGACAGCACTGCTGGGAAGGCCAGAACATGGTGGCAATACAGTCTCGGAGGGACAGCCATTGCCTCAGCACCACACATCTCCACAGGACTAGTGTCTGCCTCGCTGTCCCCAATCTGCGTCATGTCCCCCCGTGAAGGGGAGTACTGGGATCCTGAGACTGATGGACTGCTCACCATGCTGCTGCCAGTCTCCTTGTGCCCCCTATAGCTTCTGCTGCTGCTCCTCTCCCTGCTGCCATTGCCTGGGGATCGGGCCCTACGTCTAGCAGCCGGGGTGGGATCCACCAGTCCTGGACTGCTGGGGAGCACTTCAATAATGGGGGATATTGGTGGCCCTTGAGGAACATCCGACCCTTAAGCACCTGCACCTGCTGCCGCAGCAGAGACGGCCACAGCCTCCTGGAATGAAAACCTTCCAGTGCCCTCCGTGGCAGTGGTTGATGCTATCAGGAGGCACCACTGAACCACATCCCTAGTGCCACTGATGGGAGCCTCTGAAGCCTGACTGCCAAAATCAGGCCTGTGCAGTTTGGGGAGTGGTGATGGGCTCAGGCTGCTGCTGATGCCTGCCACTCCACTGGCATGGCCCCTGCCACCTCTGCCATGTGCCCCATTACCTGCCTTATGAACAGCAGACCGGCCTCTCCTGTTTTCCTTCTCCATTTTTCCTTTCCAAATTTTATATATTTTTTAATTTATTTATTCGGAATTTGAATATTATTTGCATATATTTATTTATTTGGAATTTGTGTATATATATATATATATATATATATATATATA
>QEPC01013298.1:284952-306138 GCA_003113815.1 Sphenodon punctatus | reverse complement strand
CCGGTCACCCGGGCGTGCCCCAGCCCCCCCGGGAGCCCCTGTTCCCCTCCCCTTTTTCCCCTTACCCGTTTCCTGGGTGCCTCCTCTGGCCACGGTCCGGCTGATGACCCCGGGGCATCGTGTCCCACCTGCTGCTGCGGGTGTTGTCCCTGCCCAGCCTCCATGGGCAGCACGACCCCCATCTCCCTTTTCTCCACCTGTGCTTCCTCCACCTCCGTCACTGCCCCTGCCTCCTCCTCCTCCTCCTCCATCGTCGCTCTCTCGCCCGCCGCTCTCTTCCACCTCCCTCCTCGCTCCATCCCACCACGCTTGCCTGCTGCAGATTTCCCTTTAAATCTCCCTCCGGTGGTTGAGTTGTTGCTGGTTGCCTGGCAGCGATGCTGCGTGCATTGTCCATGGCTGGGGCTCGTTTCCTTTGGTTCCGCTCAGGAATTGGCATCCAGAAGTTACTTTTTGTTGTTTCCTGGCAGGGATTTCTTTGACCACGCTTCCCGGGATTTTGCACCCGGGAGCCCGGGAAGCGTGGTTGAAATTGACCCCATGTGGGTATTGAGCGTGATGAACATCTGGCGCACGCCAAACAGACGTTCAGGGCTCTTTAGCACCGCCGTGGGATTGAGCGTGGTTCACTGTGGTTGAGCATGATCTTGTAACATCTGAAATCACCCAAAGTTTGGCTATTCTTGAACGCAGAGAGAATCAGGTTACTCTGTGCGTGCTTGTCTCAAGGATCTCTCCAGAACTACCCACCCACCCTGATCTGTCCAGCTTCTTCCCCCCCTCCCTCCCAAATACTGCTGTATCTACATGGTCACCTATACCTTTTCAACAGGACTGGATAGATAATATTGATTATTTACTCCCTTTCTTCCTCCCTCCCTCTCGCAACATCCACTTCAACCAGGGTAACCAGACCGGAGGGTTCCTCTAAATTAATTATTGTGTATGTTTATTTATTTATTTATTTATTTATATTTATTAGCCATCCCCTCATGCCCATGGCATCTCGGGACAGTGTACAACTAGGGATGTGCGAACAGAACCAGGTTCAGCTGTTCAGCCATTATGTTTGGTTGTTCGGTGGTTTGGTTCAAATTTTGAGTTCAGATTCAGTATTTGGTTCAGTTGGGCTCAGTTCCATCTTTAGTTTGGTGCAATCAGGAACTGAAAATGACATTTGGTTTTTGAAATAAAGGGAAAAAACTAAAAAACATATTTCCCACTATACCATTTTTATTTCATATTTGATTTTGATGGAATTTAGTGATATTGTACCTCCAATGGAGGTCACTATGTGTACCAAAATTCGAAACTATTTGATAAAGAAAACTGATTTAAGAAGCAAATTAATGTTGTGATTTTAAGAAAAGCTCCATACACATTCATGGCTACACCTTCCTGATCTTGCATCCAATGTTCATGAAACTTGTGCATTTTATGTCTCTCCATATGCTTAATATTTTTACCAATTTTCAGAAACAGTGGATAAAGGGTCTCAAGGGTATAAGACATTAACCTGAAATACATTTCCAGCTGTTACATTTTGATATTCCATTCTGTTTACAGGATATTTGGTAAAAATGTATCAAATACCTTTCTTGCCATTTCAGGAAATGTACAGGAGATTTTGATAAAGGGCCCCAATTATATAAGCAATTGATGTTGTCCCTGTGAAGATCATTATTCAGATGAATATCAGCATATTCAGTGCCAGTCAGAGGCAGGCACCCTGCATGTCAGGGGGAAAGAGACTGTAGGAGGAAGGATGTGGAGCAACCCCAAAGACTGACAGACACATTCAATGGCCAAACACATTACTGCAAGCTTCTAGCTTTACAGGACCAATTGGTAGTGGCTTTGAGGTGGGCATAGGGGGTGGCCCTGAGGCTGGCATAAGCAACATAACTGGGACTTCTGAGATAGCATCCCAGAAGTCAGGAAACATAGTTTAAACAAATCCAGGCTGACCAATTATCATCACAATCACATCCTGCAGCACTGAGACAGAGGACATGAGAGAATCTCTATTGACTCTTTCCTAAACAGATGCTTCTGACTTTCCAAAAACAAGTGAGGGAGATATGTTGGGATGGTCCCAGCACAGAATTAGGATATTTGGTTGACATTTCTGTTGGCCAATTCTCATCACAAAGCAATCTTATAACTACATTGAAATAAGAGAATCCCAGGCATAGGGCCCTTTTCTACATATATTGTACTGGCATATAAAAATTGGTCCCTTTATAAAATCTTTCTGATATTTGGTAGAGTTGATCATGAAAGTGTAATATATATCCCTGCCAAATTTAATTTACACTGGTTGGACTACAAAGATGTTATAGTCAGACATATATTTATATATTAATTGCTTATACCACCAAGACCCTTTGTCTAATTCTTCTGAAATTTGGCAAATCTAGTAAATATGGGAAGTGGTATAAATTGGACAAGTTTCACCTACATTAGATATGAGACAAAGACGTTACAGCTAAGAATGTATATGTAGAATATTGCAAAATACAATAATTCAACTGCTTCTAAAATCATATTACTTTATCTAATTATTTTGAAGTTTGGTACACGTAATGCCCTCTATTGGAGGTATAGGAACCCCAATTTTCAACCATATAGAATAAGAAACAAAAACGTTACAGTCAGTAATGTGTTTTCCATTTAAATCAATGGAAATTCAATTCTGAACTCACCGAACACATCTGAACCAAATGTTTGAATTCAAGTTTGGTTCGCACGTTTGGTTTGGTCAACCAAACTATTCGAGTTCAGTCCAAACGCCGAACTCCTAAACCGCGTTCGCCCATCCCTATGTACAACATAAAAGCAGTAAATAAAACAATAAAACACAACAAATAAAAACATTTAAAAACCCATCTAAAAAAACCCACTACCCCCCTACACCACCACCCCAAACCTTTTATCTCATACCCCCCTCACCTCCTATGAAGGCCTGGGAGAACAGGCAGGTTTTACAAGCCCGGGAGAAGACCAACAGACATGGGGCCAGACGGACTTCCTCCGGGAGGGAATTCTATAATTGCGTCCCAGCCACTGAGAATGCCCTCTCCATAGTGGCCCCCCGCTTTACACAGGGGACCTCCAGGAATGCACCCCCGGTGGACCGAAGGGAATGTTCTGGGATGAGGAGGGTTAGGCAGTTCCTGTGGTATGAGGGGCCAATACCGTGTAGGGCTTTATAGACCAAGACCAATACTTTAAATCTGGCTCAGTATGCTATAGGCAGCCAGTGCAGCCCACGAAGCATGGGGGTGATGTGTTCCCATTGACCAATCCCCATAAGGAGACAAGCCTCTGAGTTCTGCACCAGCTGCAGCATCCGAACCAGCATCAAGGGGAGCCCCACGTAAAGGGTGTTGCAGTAGTCTAGCCTTGAGGTAATGAAGGCATGAATGAGGGTGGCCAGCTCGGGTCTGGAAATATATGGACACAGCCTCTGCACCAGATACAGCTGGCAGAAGGTAGACTTGGCCACCACCTCCACCTGCCAATCTAGGTGGAGATCTGGGTCCAACAATACCCCCAGACTCCAAACCTTTTGGGATATGGGACAGCGGACCCCCTCGATGAGGGGAGCTGACACCTCCCTCGCCCTACCCACCACCATGACCTCCGTCTTATCAGGAATCAGCTTCAGTCTACTCTGCTGTAACCAATCTGTCACGGCCTCCAAACATTGGAACAGGACCGAGATGGCAGGACCTGGGTCGGTTGAAAAGGAGAGGTAAACCTGGGTGTCATCAGCATATTCATTCATTTTCATTCATTTATTAGATTTCTATACCGCCCCCTCCTGCACAGCAGCTCGGGGCAAGGCACACCAAAACCTCTCACTATCTCCCCCAAGGGCTGCATATATAAATTAAACAATAGTGGAGACAAGATGGAACCTTGCAGAATGCCACAATCCAGGGCCCAGGGGCTAGAAGACTAAGCCCCCAGGACAACCCGTTGACTTCTCCCCAAGAGGAATGACCGGAACCATCCAAGGACAGTCCCATCCAGACCCACCCCAAGGGCTTGCACCCATATCAGCAGCAGCCCATGGTCCACTATATCAAAGGCTGCCAACTGTATCAACTGTGTTTGGGGGCGGGATAAAAATTACTTGTAGCATCCTAATTGGCCCATGGATGAACTGGTTGTGTATTATATTTACTTCTTTGTCAATACATCTCCCTCATTTTTTTCAGAATATCCCCTTTCTGTGTTAGGGTGTGGGAAGGAAATCCAAGCCAGCTGGCAGTGCCCTGTGAGGGACCAGCTGTGAGGGACCAGCTGTGAGAACCCTTTGAATAAATTTGGCTAATTCCCCCTATATTTAAGAGGTCTTTTGGAAATTGGGGTACCGGCCCCCAATATTCACTTGTGGAGTGGGTCCGTGTCCTAACACAGTACATCAGTATTAACTATAGGGTACCATAATGCAATTCAAACTTAAGCCACTCTGGTCAGCTCCTCTCAGTTAGAAATACCTAAAATCCGCTATTTAGGCTCTATCAGAAATAATCCTCTATTCAAAAGGGATGTGTGAACAGAATGGGTTTCAGATATTCGGCCATTCGGTCGTTTGGTTTGAAAACCGAGTTTGGGTTCTGTTGTTCGGTTCGAAAACCAAGTTTCTGTTCGGTCATTCAGTTTGGTTGAATTCAGTCCCGCCAAATGTTCAGCAGAGCTCAGACCCTCCATGAGGCTTGGGACACTTCAGGGATCCCCAGGTGTGTCCATGGTGGCATGGCAGGACATCAGAGATGCAGGAGCAGGTGCAACAGAGACTGGGAAGGCTTTGCGCTTGGCACCCCGGGTTGCCCGGGCATTGCAGGCTTGCAGGCCTCCAGTTCTTCTCACTCTATGCTGCCTGGGTTCTCCATTTCTAGTCGCCATCATGGCAGGCAGTGGCTGTCTGGCTATATGAATCAACACCGGGCAAGGCTACGTGACAAATTTGCAGAAGAGCTGGTTGAAATCTAGCGAGTAGTATGCCAGCCTGCAATGCCCAACCCCGTATGGGTGCTGTGCCAGCCACCAAGCCCTGGCCGGGCCTCTTCCCTGATGGAACGTGGACTCTGGAACTGTAAGGGTGGAACCTGGGGCTGGAGTGGCTGACTGTGATGCAGTGGAATGACAGCTCCATGTGAGCAGAATAATGACCCCATAATGCTGATGGTGGGTCCCAGGAGTAGAGTGGCAGCTTCTAGATGACATGGATGAATATCCTTCCGTGCCTGAAAAGTAGGCCCCAGAACCCTGATGATGGGTACTGGGGCTGGAGTGGCTGCTTCTTGACATGGTAGGATGACAGTTCCCTGTGAGCGGAATGACTGCCCCAGAACCCTGATGGTGGGTTCTGGGACAGGAGTGGAAGCTTCTAGATGAAGTGGAATGACAGCTCTCCCTGCCTGGAACGTAGGCCCCAGAACCCTGAGGGCAGGAGCTGGAGCTGGAGTGGCTGGTTGTTTGTTGATGCAGTGGAATGACAGCTTCCCATGAGTGGAATGACGGCCCCAGAACCCTGATGGTGGGTCCTAGGACCAATGTGGCAGCTTCTGGATGATGTGGATGGACAGCCCTCCCTTCCTGGAACATAGGCCCCAGAACCCTGACAGTGGGTCCTGCGGCTGGAGTGGCTGTTATTTGATGCAGTGGCATGACATCTCTTTGTGAGTGGAATAACAGCCCCAGAACCATGATGGTAGGTCATGGGACAGGAGTTGCAGCTTATGGATGAAGTGAAATGACAGCTCGCACGTGGAGGGTCCTTATTCACTTACAGCATGGGCCAGGGACAGCCGTCTCTGCTCCTGTTGGACACATACAGCTATTTGGACATAGAGGAAGGATCTAGCATCATCACTGAGGCAGGTGAGGAAATAGCCAAGAGGAGCTTGCAGGCTGGCTGCCATGGGAGCAGCGGCAAAGGTCCGGCCAGGGCTTGGTGACTGGCAACACCCGCACTCGGCCTGGAGTTACAGGATGGCTCATACTCAACAAAAGTCAAGAAGCTCCACTGCCAATTGGTCAAGCCTTTCCTGGTAGTGAATCACGTGGACACTGAGTAGCAGACATTGGATTGCCCAATCTCAGAACCCATGGCACAGCAGAGGTGGGATTGGCAGCATCAGCATACATTGCATTTCCCAGTAGCAGAACCCATGGTGGCACAGCAGAGGCGGCATTGGCAGCAGTGGCAGACATTGGATTGCCAGGGCACAGTACCTGTCACACAGCAGACATCAGCAGCAGATGTGCCGGTGATCAGCACCCATGGAACTAGGATGGAATGATTTGCCAGGGAAGAGCTTCCATACAGCAGCAGATGGCAGCAGCAGGATTGCTTGGGCACATTTGGATTTGCCAGGGCAGAGCACTCATGGACCAGCAGACAGCAGCAGCAAGATTACCAGGCCAGTGGGGCACATCACCCACGGTTGCCAGGGTAGGCAGATAGCCAACTTGGTATGACAGCTGGTCCTCACAGGCTGGGGCAGGGTTCAAGCTTTGTCCACAGGGTGGACAGATAGGCAGCATGGCATGAGCAGAAGGGAGACTGAGGCAGGCTTTGAGCTTTACCCACAGGGTGGATAGACAGGCAGCGGGGCATGTGTAAAAGGCAGGCAGACTGAGACAGGCTTTGAGCTTTGCAACCTGGGTGGGCACACAGGCAGTGTGGCATGAGAGGCAGTAGGGAAGGCAGGTTGGGACCTTGACAGGGCACTCAGACTGGCAAAGACTGCAATGTAGTTTTCGTTATTGTCGATATCGCTACCAATTTTAAATATTTTATTTTTGTTATCGGTATCGATATCGTTTGATCCCGTGATTGCGCCAAAAACCGGAAACCAGAAATGGTATTTCGAGTGCATGTGTTCTCATAGTCTCTGTCTGGGTTGTATGAAAAGTGTGAAAAATTGGTTGTGAGCTTGTGTGTGTGTGCATGTGTTGTGACTGTGCGTGTGTGGTTTGGTTGGTTTGGTTGAAGTGGTGAAATGGAGGGAGTGAAAAAAAGAAAAATGAAGATGAGGAAAGTGTAGGTGGAGGAAGAAGAGGCCCAGCTTGGAACATCTGAGGTGGTGCCTTCTGGCTCACACCGGGTCCTGCCTTCTGGCCCACACCGGGTGATGCACTGCTGACAGCGCTGCTGGGAGGGGTAGAACATGGTGGCAACACAGATCTCAGAGAGACAGCCATCTACCTAGTGGGACTAGTGTCTACCTTGCTGTCCCCAATCACAGTGATGTCCCACAAAGGGGAGTACGGGGCTCATACATTGGCAGTCCAAAGTTGAGTACTTATGAGCAGAGATATTCAAAATTGTTTAATAATACTGCTTATTCTATTGTATATTATAATATTAGATTCTTTTTTTTATTTTTATTTAAATAATATGCTTTTATATTGTGGTTTTTGTTTTGTGTATTTTAAAGTTGTATATTGATTATAGCTGGGGTTTATGTTTCTTTTTGTCACAACCTGTGGTTATGACAATAAATTTATTGTTTATTTATTTATTAATTATTAATTATTATTAGTAGTAGTAGCAGTAGTAGTATTTAATAGGTGTTCGTTTTTGTGTCTCTTCTGTGTTGCAGATTTGCAGAATGATTGAGAGATGCAGTGGATTGGAGAATGGATGCACTCACTGTAGTGTTCCTGTTCTTTAAAGTTTGAACTTTTTTCTAAATTGGATGATTGACTTAATTTGAAAGTAGAAAGCACTGGTTTTTTCCTCAGGGATGATTGTCTGATTTCCATTCTTTGGAGTCAGAAAGTAATTTTTTAACAACAAAGTCCTTTTTTCCACCTAACTAACTTAGGTCTTTTTTGGACCTCTGTTGTAGTTTTTTTGCCTTCCTCTAAGGAATATCATTAACTGCACAAGACTAGCTCATTTTCTAAAAACACAAAATTCATAAAATTTAAAAGACAATAAAATTCACTCATATTTCCTGTACTGCTTTTTTCAAAAGTGTGTCTGGCTCTGGTTCCCCATTTCAGTGGAGGGAGGAATTAGGTAGCATAAAATCAGATATCACACTGCCCCTGCCCAGAGAGGGAGTAGTGCATGCATTTCTTTCACTGCTGCCTGCTGCTGCTCGGTGCCCCATTTCAGAGGAGGGAGGAGATTTTAAGTAGCATATGTCTCATCATCAGATCACTCACTGCACCTGCCCACAGTCACATTGCTAGCTGCATTCATCATTTCTTGGCTGGCTGCTCCTATGTGTCCCATGATGACTAACAGATTACTCATTCTAGGGCTGGGCCCTGCGGTGCCAGCCCTTGGGTGACATCCAAAGAGTTTGGGTTGTTGGTGAGGCCATTGGTGGGAGCCATGGTGGCTGTGGGACTCTACCCCAAACCCAGAACTATATGGTAATGGAGCACTTTGGCAGATGATGAGGGGAGAGCAGAGCTAAGTGCAGAGCAAGAACAAGACTACGCTTGTTGTTTAGACTGGCAGCTCCTGATGGGTTTTATCGTTTTATTTTAGAAACAATCACAGTGTGGGGAAGCATCCCCCGGTCTTGTACTTAAATGTTATTTTGTATGTATAGCATCATTATTTTGTTGTTCTATTTAATTTTATTTTATAGATTATTTTAGAAAATGGAGCTATGTTCTAGAATGCTCCCCAGACCTTTGAGCCTGGCAGATGATGTAGGGTTTTCAGAAGCTGCAGCTAAGACATCCCATTTGCTAATAAAATCAAAATTAACGTAATATATTTTTGACAAGTTCAGGGACATTAATATCAGGAGGCCAGGCAGTGGGAGAATACAGCTGGATGTGGTAATAGTAAATCAAGATGCTTCTAAACTAATAGCACAGTTAAAACAGTTGGAGCAATCCTTAAAGTCCCTGGAGGGGCTTTTAAATTAGATGCTGCACAGATTGAGGTACTGCAAAATGCACAATTTGAATCTATAGAGAATAAATTGGAGGGGTTTAGTGAAATGATTTTCCATATGAAAGTATTGGGAGGTCTTTGGTTAGAATTTTCGAATGCTTTGAATCCCGCTGGCTTCCTGATAGAACCCAAGGTTGTTTAGGTGGATGTGGCTACCCAGACTAGATGTAACTTTATAAAAGAGCTACTCAGACAAAAGAGTATGACATCCTAGGAATAGACTCTTCCCCTTCTTTCCCTTTAAAGACAAATGCTTTAACTGGGAACAAGGCAGAGTCAAGATTCCATTTTAGAAGTTATGAGAGAAACACTCAGAGTAGAACTTTTAAATTGGGGCATGGATACAAGTTAGTTTGCAATTCTGAGAGTGAGAAACATGTGTTGGATTTGCATTCTGCCTCTTCTTTTAAGGTGTGGCCCCAAGAAACAGACTAGGTGGGCTCCAATTCTGACTATAAATCTGAATAAAAATAAGAGCCATAGATTTCTATCCAAGGTGGTTACCCCTGATGCTTCTTGACTTTCTTAAATATTATATACAATTAGATCTGAGGACAGCTGATGTTTCTTCAGTCCGTCACCCCCCCGCCCCCCGCCCCCCAATGATAGGGGACATTTTTACCAATGGGAATTGAGATTTGTAAATGGACAGGTGGCAGAGAGTGTTTGGAACATGAGGAGGGACTTAAAGACTATAGAAACCTTTTTGCAGAGAGTAGAGAACACCTTAGAGAATACTTTGCCAGAGTTATCATGGACACTGGAGGACATATGATGCTGAACATCCTAAAAGACACATTTTTGCCCAAGAAAAACTGATTTGTAAGAAATTGCCTGTAATAGTAAATGAGGGAAGACAGAATCCTGTAGGTTGGACCACTAAAGATGAAACTGGCTCACCAGATGACTTCGACCCCTGGATAAGGGAAAACTTGGATATTCTTGAGGATTATATATTGGAGAGGGCAAATTGCTCCATGATCGATCAAGATGCAAAGGTACATACTGATTCTTTTATTGAGTCAGAGGAGAACTTATGACAGAGGGAAAGGTCACTTAAAATGCTTCTCTCCTGGAATACTGAAGGTCTTAACAATAATTGTTTGATAAGGAGTAGGTGGAGTTTGTTTGTAAATACATTATCTGTTTCCAGGAAACGTGGCCTTTGGGTGATGATGTTGCCCTATTGATTTTATGGGTTACCGGGTCTTTGCAGCCCCAGGTGTGAGAGGGAAGAAGAGAAGCCATTTTGCAGGTGGGATAGCCACTCTGATTTCCTCACAATTACCTGGGGTTTGCAAAGTAATTCCAAATGATCTGAAGAATTGTATTATAATTGAATGGATTGATTATTCTGCTTTGGTGCACCTGTTTATCAACATCTATATTCCTCCAGGGAATTCCCCTCTGTGTTCTTGTAATATCTGAACTAAATTTGACAACCTTCTTGGAACTTTAATAGACAATTACCCTGAAGCAATACTAGTGGTTGGAGGTGATTTTAATGCTAGAACAGGCAACCAGTCTCTAAGTCTGCTAGATATGAATTTTAAAATGTTATTGGAATTCCTCCAAGAGTGTAAAAAAATCTAGAAAGTAATAAAGCAGGGGACAAATTGATGGAGATTATAGGTAGCCATGATATGATTATTTTTAATGAAAGAACAGAGTCAAATTTATTTGGTGAATTTACTTATGAGTTGGTACTCAATTCTAGTGTGATTGATTATATTATAATTTCTCCTTTTTACTTTGAGAATTTTGCTAACTTTGGAATTACAGTTAGACCTGAGATCAGCCACTACTCGATAAGCTTAGGAATTTGTGGTAGACCTCAAAAGACTGAGTTGGATTGTGAGCTGCCAAGTGCGGACTTACAATCTACTGGGAAATTAGAGTGCAGATGGTCTATTGATTTGCTTACCAAGGTTTCAGGTATATTATATTCTCCGGATATAATTCAACTTAGAAAAGAAGTTTTAGAGCTTAAAACTTTTGTCAGTGCAGAAATAGTACTGAAGATGATGTTTAGCTCATTGGAGGATACGGTAACTAAGAAAGTTTCAGCAACATCAAGATTCCCAGTTAGAAACCATAAACAGGAGTGGTATGATTATGAGTGCTGACAGACTAAGAGGGAACTGATGCAACTTAGAAGTGTTTGGCACACTCATAGGGAGTCATTTTCCTGGAAGGCTTTTATTGAGGCAAGAAAGGTATATAAGAAATTGCTGAAGGATAAGAGAGCAGCTAAATCAGAACAGATATGGACTGAATTACAAGTTGCCTCCTCTTTGAAAGCTACTAAGACATTTTGGAGGATTATCGCTACCCCATTGAGCACTAAAGCATACCTGGAATAGCTCTTATTAAGGAGGAATGCTGGGTAGCTTATTTTGAGGCAGCGTTTGAAGATTCAAGCAAACTGGGTCCTTCTGATTATTCCCTCCATGAATGTGAGACAATCTGCACTGCGTCGGAGGTCCCCTTTTTTTCATCTGAAGTGACTGAAGGTAAAGTCCAACAGTATATCCTTGCATTAAAGCCAGGAAAAGCCCCTGGCATTATTTTCATGGCCCCCAAATTGTTTCATGGCAATGCTCCTTTTTTGGCTAGGCTACTTACATTTTTCAATGTGTATAAGCAGTTACCCTCCTCCTGGAATATAGCTATTATTTGTGGCCATTTTTAAGAAAGGGAGTAAGGCATATCCCGCCTACTACCGACCAATTAGCCTTTTTTAGTAAGATTTATTCTCGTTTCCTCTTAGAGGAACTTGAGTTATGGGTGTCTAAAAACCAGTTTCTTGCAGAAGAACAGGCAGGATTTTGCCAGGGAAGATCCATATTGGATAATTGCTTTACTTTGATGCATCTTGTGGATAAATATACCTCACTGAGAGGGGGTAAATGTTATGTTTCAATCATTGATTTTTTCTAAAGCATTTGATTAGATGAATAGGAAGAAACCGTGGGTTAAATTGGCAGAAAGGGGGCATCAGTCATCATCTTCTTAATTTGATAATAGAGTTGCATCATAATTCAAGAGCAGTGGTAAGGTTGGATAATGCTGGCAACCTCTCCAAATCATTTAAAATTTGCTTCTGGGGTTAGGCAAGTCTGCCTTTTAGCACCCTTACTTTTTAATCTATTCATAAATTATTTGTTACAACTGATTAGTGCATCTAGTCGTACGGCCCCCAAAATTCCCAATACACATACTACTATACTGTTGTATGCTGATGATATTATTTTATTATCGCAGACAAGATGTGATCTGCAGCATTGTTTAAATCAGTTGGACCAATTTTGTACAAATAACAACATGAAGATAAACCTGCCAAAGTCCCAAGTAATTTGTTTTGACCCAGGTCATTCCAAACATATGTGGTCCCTGGGTAGGCACCAAATCTCTCAAGTTACTAAATAAATGTGCTTATTTAGGTATCTGTTTTTCAGCAAGAGGTGCATAGACAGCTCTCAAGAATAACAGCTAGCTCAGCAGCAGGAATCTTAAAATTATATACATTTTCAAAGAGCTCTTGTGTACTATCTGCATTAAACTCTTTAAATCTAAGGTGCTGCCCCAGATACTGTACGGTTAAGAAATTTGCTTCCCACACTATTTTAAGGAAGTTGAAGTCTAACAGAACAAATTTCTGAAGGGTATGCTGGGTGTTCCAATGTCTACCCCACTGTCTCTGCTGCGTGAAGAAACAGGCTTTCACTCTGTTTTGGCATTGGCAAAGGAAAGAGCTGTGACTTATTGGAGTAAAATCCATAGCATGGAGCCAACATGGTTTACCCTACAAATGTTGACTGGAAGAAGCAAACCATGTGGGAAGTAAATCCTACAGGTGGTGGAAGGAGCTTTCTATACACCTTCTCAGCTCCAGCCTTTCGCTGAGTTTGTCTTTAATATTGAATAGTAGGAATGTGCGAAGTTCGAACGCAATTCGGGAGTTCAGAGTTTGGACCGAACTTGGTCTGTTTGGATGACCGAACCGAACCCAAATCGACTGAACCAAACTCGATCCGAACTCAAAAACAACCAAACAGTTTGGGATCGTTCGGATGAGTGTAGATGAGTTTGGGTGGTAAAAACATGATGGGGGGGGGGGGAGCTGAGGACCAGACTTCTTGGCACCAGGAGTGGAGAGGCTTGGAGTAGGAGCCAGCCTGCCCAATCACCATCCTTTTTTCCTCAGACCACCAGCTTTGCAGTCTACGATTGGACATGGGGCACATGGGGCTAGGCTGCACAGAGCCATGGGGCTTGTGGTAAGGCAGGCGCAGCAAGTAACAAAAGTCATTGCCCTCCCCCCTTCCAACTAGAAGCTAGCCACTATTCCTGACAGCAGGCGTTTTCAGAAGTCTCCCTCTCCCAACAGTTTGTGTTCCTTCCTATACCTATTCCTGATCCATTGCCATTCTCCTCCTATTTCACCCATGCCACACATTTACCTCCCTAGTTTTATTTATTTAGATTTGATTATATAGATTTAGATGTTTTTTGTTTTTTTTTAATCCTCCCTGTGTTCTTTCTCCCTACCCTCCATTGAATCCTCCCCTCCTCTTCCCTCCCTGATTCCCTTCCCCTGTTTTTGAATTAATTTAGAGTAGGATTAGGTTGATTTAGGTTTCATTTCAGTTTTGTACCCCTCCCTGTGTTGTTTGTTGTGAGCTGTCTATGTTCCCCACCATCCCTGTGTAATATTGTATAGACAGACAGACAGACAGACAGACACAGACAGATAGACAGATAGATAGATAGATAGATAGATAGATAGATAGATAGATAGATAGATGTAGGAGTTAGCTTAGTTATAGAGATAGACAGAGATAGTGTTAGTGTGTAGTAGTTATTCAGATTTAATATTTTAGAGTGTGTTTGTAGGACTAGGCCTTTGTAGATATAATAGTCCATTTAGTTCCATAGATATTAGAATATATATATTTATATATATATATATATATATATATATATATATATATATATATATATATATACACATACACTTTACAAGTGCATTCCTTGGGTTGGAAGACATGGAGAAGGGAAGTAGGAGAGACCAGTCTTCTGCCCATAAGGCGGGCAATGGGGTACATGGCAGAGGTGGTATGGGTCGTGCCAGCGGAGTGGCAGCAGGCAGAAGCCGGATCCCATCACCAGGCCCCAAAATCCACAGGCCTGATTTTGGGCAACAGGCTTCTGAGGCTCCCAGTAGTGGCACTAGCCGGGGTGTGGTTTGGCAGCACCTCCTGCCAGCATCCTCTGCTGCCACGCAGGGCACTGGAAGGCCTGCAGTTCAGGAGGTTGCGACTGCAGGAGTAGGTGCAGGTGCTTCAGGGGCACGATCCAAAGTTCACCATGGGCCACCATCATCCCTCATTGTTGAGGTGATCCCCAGCAGTCCAGGGATGGTGGATCCCACTCCGGCTGCTAGAGGCAGGACCCGATCCCTGGGCAATGGCAGCAGGGAGAGGAGCAGCAGCAGCAGCTATGTGGGGCACAGGGAGAGTGACAGCCGCATGGTGGGCAGTCCAGAAGCCTCAGGGTCCCAGTACTCCCCTACGCAGGACATCACTGTGATTGGGGACAGTGAGGCAGACACTAGTCCTGTGGAGGAGATGTATGGAGCTGAGGCAATGGATGTCGCTCTGACAGCTGTCTCACCACCATGTTCTACCCCTCCCAGCAGTGCTGTCAGCAGTGCATCACCCAATGTGGGCCAGAAGGCAGGAACCGGTGTGGGCCAGACGGCACCACCTCAGATGTTCCAGGCTGGCCCTCTTCCTCCTCCACCTTCACTTTCCTCATCTTCATTTTTCTTTTTTTCGCTCCCTCCATTTCACCACCTCAACCAAACCAACCAACCAAACCACACACACAGCCACAACACACGCACACACACACACACACACACACACACAAGCTCACAACCAATTTTTCACACATTTCACACAACCCAGACAGACACCACAAGAACACACGTAATCGAAATACCATTTCTGCTATCCGGTTTTTGGCATGATCACAGGACCAAATGTTATCGATACTGATAATGAAAATAAAATCTTTGAAATTGTATCAGTATCAATATTGACAATAATGAAAACGATATTGCACAGTCTTTGCCAGCCTATCTGAGTGCCCTGACAAGGTCCCAGCCTGCCTTCCCTACTGCCTCTCATGCCACGCTGCCTGTCTGCCCACCCAGATTGCAAAGCTCAAAGCCTGCCTCAATCTGTCTTCTACACATGCCCTGCTGTCTGTCTGCCCACCCTGTGGGCAAAGCTCAAAGCCTGCCTCAGTCTGTCTTCTGCTCATGCCCCGCTGCCTGTCTGCCCACCCTGTGGGCAAAGCTTGAACCCTGCCCCAGCCTGCCTGCCTCTCATACCAAGGTGGCTGTCTGCCTGCCCTGGCAACCATGGGTGATGTGCCCCACTGGCCTGGTAATCCCGCTACTGCTGGTCTATGGGTACTCTGTCCTGGTAAATCCAAATGTTCCCAAGCAATCCTGCTGCTGCCATCTGCTGCTGTATAGAAGCTCTTCCCTTGAAAATCCTACCATCCTGGCTCCATGGGTGCTGTGCATTGGCAAATCCTGCTGCTGCTGTCTCCTGTGCCATGGTTACTGTACCCTGGCAATCTAATGTCTGCCACTGCTGCCAATGCCAAATCTGCTGTGCCACCACAGGTTCTGCTACCGGGCAATCTAATGTCTTCTGCTGCTGCCAATGGCGCCTCTGCTGTGCCACGGGTGTCCCCCTACTGGGTGTCCACGTGATTCACCATCGGGAAAGGCTTGGGTAATTGGCAGCAGAGCTTCTTGAGTTTTGTTGAGTATGAGCCAAGCCTGAAACGCCTGACCTAGTGGGGGTTCTGCCAGCCACCAAGCCCTGGCTGGGGCTCTGCCTCTGCCCCACCCATGGCAGTCAGTCTGCAAGCTTCTCTTAGCTATTTCCTCACCTGCCTCAGTGATGATGCTGGAAACCTCCTCTATGTCCAAATAGCTGTCTGTGTCCAACAGGAGCAGAGGCGGCTGTCCCTGGCCTATGCTGTAAGCGAATAAGGACCCTCCACGTGTGAGCTGTCATTTCACTTAATCCATAAGCTGCTACTCCTGTCCCACGACCCACCATCAGGGTTCTGGGTCCATCATTCTGCTCACAGAGAGTTGTAATTCCACTGCATCAAGTAACAGTCACTCCAGCCCCAGGACTCACCATCAGGGTTCTGGGGCCTACGTTCCAGGCAGGGAGGACTATCCATCCACATCATCCAGAAGCTGCCACTCGCTTGCTCTGAGGTCAGTCAGATAAGGCAGTCGAGGTCATCTAGTATGAGAGAGAGAGAGAGAGAGAGAGAGAGAGAGCGAGAGAGAGAGAGAGAGCGGGTGCCAGGCATTGGGAGGGAGGGACAGCACCTCAGCAGCACAGGAGCAGTAGCCCTAGCCCAGTTGAGTAGGAGGAGGAGGAGCCCCATCCCAAGACTGCCCCTGTTATGGGATGGCATGTGCCACTGCATCAACACTCCTTGTCCAGGGGCAGCTCGGGGAATCCCAGCAGTGGAATGTTCACCTACAGGAACAGCAACTGCTCCACCAGCTTGGCCCCCAGTCTCAGGCAGTGCAGGGAGCAAATGTCCCCTGCCATGGAGAATACCTCTTGCTGGGGACACTGCTTGGTGGGCAGGACAGAATACCCTTGGCCACTTTGGACAGGGCCGGCCACACGTTGGCCTTGCTGGTCCAGTAGGCCAAGGGATCGCTGCTGGGATCAATGCATGGCTCCTCCTCCAGGTAGGTCTCCACTGCTGCTGAGGCACCATCATACTCCCTCTGGTAGCTCTGGGTAGGCACCACCTGCCCCACTGCCCTCAGCCATGCTGCTTGCCCTTTTGTGCTGGGCCCCATGCTCCCCAGAGTGGACTGCACACAGGAGGAGCTGCTGGCACTAGTAGGGGTCCTGCTGCTGCTGCTCATCCTGCTGCTGGTACAGCTGCTAGAGCTGGGGGCAGGGATAGACCCAGATGGCTGGAAGGGGTCACTGCTCCCACTCCCCCCATCCCTAGGGGCATCTTACTGCATCACTTGCTCTGCCTGCCAGACTTTCTGCACCAGCATACCCTTCCGGAGGCCATAGAACTCTGTCTTGCATGCCATGCTGCCCTTGATCCTGGGGTCCAGCATAGTTGCCAGGACATATTCCTCCCAGTGCAGGAGCTCATCAAAGCATGCACTCAGTCCTGCTTTCAGCTTCCATGCCAGATCAAGCACCTCATCAGAGAGCTTCCTGCCCAGAGGGCCACAATCCTGCCCACCAAGAATCTCATCCAGGTTCCTCTGGAGACTATGGACCAGCGGGGTCACCTGGCTGATGGTGGCGGTGGAGCTGCTCATGATCTCTGTCATGGCCAGAAACGTTCTGAGGATGAAGACTATGTGAGCTAGAATCTCCCATTCCTCCCTATTGTACCCTGGAGTTGACATAATGTCTGCCTCCAGTTCCACCTGATGCAGGGTGGCTTTCTGCTCAAGAAGCCGCTCGAGCATCAGGAAGGTGGAATTCCACTTGGTGGAGACATCCTGGATGAGCGTGTGCACCAGGGACCTTTGCTCGGCCTGCTTCTCCCGGAGGAGCTCGCTGGCCTTCACGCTGCTGTTGGAGAACCCCACCAGCTTCCTCCCCCATTCAACCTGGGAGCTAAGGGTGCCTGGCCCAATCCCCTTCTCTCACAATCCCAGAGCGTCCTTCACCACAAGATTGCAGGGGTGTGCAGTGCAAGGGATGCTTTCAAAGCCCCCATCATGGACTGCCTTTATGATATTGGCCGTATTGTCCATGACCACACACCCCTTGGTGAAGGCCGCGCCTTGCATGACCCACTCCCTCACCATGGTGACCAGGGCCATCTCGAGATTCCTTGAGGTGTGGGAGCTGTCCATGACCAGTTTCTGAAGCAAGGCCCACCTATACCCTACTTCAGGATCCCTCCTGCCACTGTTAAGCGCTGCCTCTGGGTCCTGCCACCAGTGTGCAATCACTGTCAGGTAGGCATACTGGGTGTTTCTGATGGACCACAGATCAGTGTTGAAGTGGACTGTGCCCCCCCCCCCCNTGCTGCTGCTGTCTCCTGTGCCATGGTTACTGTACCCTGGCAATCTAATGTCTGCCACTGCTGCCAATGCCAAATCTGCTGTGCCACCACAGGTTCTGCTACCGGGCAATCTAATGTCTTCTGCTGCTGCCAATGGCGCCTCTGCTGTGCCACGGGTGTCCCCCTACTGGGTGTCCACGTGATTCACCATCGGGAAAGGCTTGGGTAATTGGCAGCAGAGCTTCTTGAGTTTTGTTGAGTATGAGCCAAGCCTGAAACGCCTGACCTAGTGGGGGTTCTGCCAGCCACCAAGCCCTGGCTGGGGCTCTGCCTCTGCCCCACCCATGGCAGTCAGTCTGCAAGCTTCTCTTAGCTATTTCCTCACCTGCCTCAGTGATGATGCTGGAAACCTCCTCTATGTCCAAATAGCTGTCTGTGTCCAACAGGAGCAGAGGCGGCTGTCCCTGGCCTATGCTGTAAGCGAATAAGGACCCTCCACGTGTGAGCTGTCATTTCACTTAATCCATAAGCTGCTACTCCTGTCCCACGACCCACCATCAGGGTTCTGGGTCCATCATTCTGCTCACAGAGAGTTGTAATTCCACTGCATCAAGTAACAGTCACTCCAGCCCCAGGACTCACCATCAGGGTTCTGGGGCCTACGTTCCAGGCAGGGAGGACTATCCATCCACATCATCCAGAAGCTGCCACTCGCTTGCTCTGAGGTCAGTCAGATAAGGCAGTCGAGGTCATCTAGTATGAGAGAGAGAGAGAGAGAGAGAGAGAGAGAGCGAGAGAGAGAGAGAGAGCGGGTGCCAGGCATTGGGAGGGAGGGACAGCACCTCAGCAGCACAGGAGCAGTAGCCCTAGCCCAGTTGAGTAGGAGGAGGAGGAGCCCCATCCCAAGACTGCCCCTGTTATGGGATGGCATGTGCCACTGCATCAACACTCCTTGTCCAGGGGCAGCTCGGGGAATCCCAGCAGTGGAATGTTCACCTACAGGAACAGCAACTGCTCCACCAGCTTGGCCCCCAGTCTCAGGCAGTGCAGGGAGCAAATGTCCCCTGCCATGGAGAATACCTCTTGCTGGGGACACTGCTTGGTGGGCAGGACAGAATACCCTTGGCCACTTTGGACAGGGCCGGCCACACGTTGGCCTTGCTGGTCCAGTAGGCCAAGGGATCGCTGCTGGGATCAATGCATGGCTCCTCCTCCAGGTAGGTCTCCACTGCTGCTGAGGCACCATCATACTCCCTCTGGTAGCTCTGGGTAGGCACCACCTGCCCCACTGCCCTCAGCCATGCTGCTTGCCCTTTTGTGCTGGGCCCCATGCTCCCCAGAGTGGACTGCACACAGGAGGAGCTGCTGGCACTAGTAGGGGTCCTGCTGCTGCTGCTCATCCTGCTGCTGGTACAGCTGCTAGAGCTGGGGGCAGGGATAGACCCAGATGGCTGGAAGGGGTCACTGCTCCCACTCCCCCCATCCCTAGGGGCATCTTACTGCATCACTTGCTCTGCCTGCCAGACTTTCTGCACCAGCATACCCTTCCGGAGGCCATAGAACTCTGTCTTGCATGCCATGCTGCCCTTGATCCTGGGGTCCAGCATAGTTGCCAGGACATATTCCTCCCAGTGCAGGAGCTCATCAAAGCATGCACTCAGTCCTGCTTTCAGCTTCCATGCCAGATCAAGCACCTCATCAGAGAGCTTCCTGCCCAGAGGGCCACAATCCTGCCCACCAAGAATCTCATCCAGGTTCCTCTGGAGACTATGGACCAGCGGGGTCACCTGGCTGATGGTGGCGGTGGAGCTGCTCATGATCTCTGTCATGGCCAGAAACGTTCTGAGGATGAAGACTATGTGAGCTAGAATCTCCCATTCCTCCCTATTGTACCCTGGAGTTGACATAATGTCTGCCTCCAGTTCCACCTGATGCAGGGTGGCTTTCTGCTCAAGAAGCCGCTCGAACATCAGGAAGGTGGAATTCCACTTGGTGGAGACATCCTGGATGAGCGTGTGCACCAGGGACCTTTGCTCGGCCTGCTTCTCCCGGAGGAGCTCGCTGGCCTTCACGCTGCTGTTGGAGAACCCCACCAGCTTCCTCCCCCATTCAACAAGGGAGCTAAGGGTGCCTGGCCCAATCCCCTTCTCTCACAATCCCAGAGCGTCCTTCACCACAAGATTGCAGGGGTGTGCAGTGCAAGGGATGCTTTCAAAGCCCCCATCATGGACTGCCTTTATGATATTGGCCGTATTGTCCGTGACCACACACCCCTTGGTGAAGGCCGCGCCTTGCATGACCCACTCCCTCACCATGGTGACCAGGGCCATCTCGAGATTCCTTGAGGTGTGGGAGCTGTCCATGACCAGTTTCTGAAGCAAGGCCCACCTATACCCTACTTCAGGATCCCTCCTGCCACTGTTAAGCGCTGCCTCTGGGTCCTGCCACCAGTGTGCAATCACTGTCAGGTAGGCATACTGGGTGTTTCTGATGGACCACAGATCAGTGTTGAAGTGGACTGTGCCCCCCCCCCCACAGATCCTGCCAGCTGCACCCTCATGCGCACCTTCAAAGCCCTGTAGAGCTGTGGCACCACAGTCCGACTCAGGGTGGAGCGGGAAGGCAGCTTAAAGTTAGGGGCCAGTAACCCAATCAGCCGCTGGAATCCCTTGTCCTCCACAATTGACAAGGGCTGGCCATCCAGGGCTATCATTTCTGCCTACAGGCACGTCACTTTCTCTTGGAAGCCAGTGCCACAGTGCCCTGCCGATGGCCTTGACAGATCCCTCCACCCCAGCTCCATGGCGGACTGACGGTGCTGCTGCTGAGGATCCTGTTCTGCCCCCATACTGCTCCTGCTGCGAGAAGCAGCAGAAGTTGGTGCAGGATGCTGGCCCACTGAAGGAGCTGGGCGACTGGACGCTGCAGTCGGGAACCCGCTGGCATCCACTTCCCGTGCCTTCCTGCTTAGCAGGAGAGCACTGTGGCATGACTTCAGGTGCCTCGACATTGCAGTTGTCCCAAGATTGGCGAGCACCTGCCCATGCTTCACCACCTTATTGCACAATGTGCACTGCACCTCTCTGGGATCATCTGCCCGCACCTGCTTAAAATGACCCCAGATTGAGGATTCCCCCCCCCCC
>QEPC01013298.1:259185-277782 GCA_003113815.1 Sphenodon punctatus | reverse complement strand
TGGGTGAAAACAGACATGACGCTAACCACCCTTTAACCACCCTTGGTGGTTATTTATGCATGTTTCAGGGCTGTATTGGTGCCCTATGCAGCCCTGAAACATGCATAAATGACCACCAAGGGTGGTTAAAGGGTGGTTAGCGTCATGTCTGTTTTCACCCTTTGACTGGAGTGGAATTTAATTTTGTTTTTCTTTTAATTTTCTCAGTTGAGGTTTAGCAAGTTGTGAGGTAAAAAAATTGGGAGAGGGATATAAATGTGAGGTATAAGATGATTTATGTGTTTGAGTGATTTTGGATTACCCATTTTTGGAGTCACATTTGGAAGATTGTTAATTTAAAGTTTTGGGGCAATCAGGTAAATAGAATTAAATTGTGAGTAAGGTGTCTAAATTAGGGTAATTGGGAAGATCAGGGTTAGCATTTAAAGATGCACCTGTGGATTGGATTGTTTTTTTTGTTTTGCAGTTTCAGTGAGCACTAAACCTGAAGAGTAATAAGTTTTTTTTAAGGTTAGTTTGAGGCTGGGGGGGTTAGCAATTGAGAAATTTGATTTATGTGTGGAGGACAGAATGAGAGATGATTTTAATAATTTCAAAAAAAATTTTTACAGACAAGTTAAGAGCTAAATGGTAATAGTCCTTGGCTGAAAACTGGGGTGGAGGTAAGTTAGAGAATTGTTTTGAATAGTGAGTGTGTTTAAGAGTGTTAAGGAGATAGATGACAGTGAGAATTGATGTTTTGTGGTACTATGAGTGGAACTGAACACTGAATGTGTTTAAGAGCATTTAGGAGATACGTAATAGTGAGGAGGTTTTATGCTATTATTAGCGGAAGAGAAGGTAAACTCACTACAATTAGATCACTTTGTTGCTTTCATTTTATTTTTTAGGTAACAGATGATATATGGAATAGAGTTAAGATAAAATAGGTTACAAGGTTTAAGGTGAGTTATTGAATGGTAGGAGGCCAATTTCAAACTAGGAAGTTTGGAGGTTGGGTTTGGTTTATAAGATTAGATTTGAGACTTTTTTAAAGGATTTATTTTTTCTAATTTGATTTTTTTCATTTATTGGACGGACTCTAAACATATGTGATATAAATATATTCAAAATTAAAGAAAGCCCTGAAGAAGACCTTAAGGTCGAAACATGTTGGTCTTTTAAGAAGAGCATGATAAATATATGTGAAAGAGACTGAGAAGAGTTTGGAATATTTGGAATGAGTCATGGACTTTGAGTAATTTTTTGTATATTTTAAATGAATTGATTTATGTACATAATATTCATCAAAGCAAAAATAATAGTAAAAATAGTATCCTTTGATGTGTGTTTTTGTTCTTGGTTTGGCTTTGTGAAGGATAGTTTTTTTTCATTTCCCATACTTTGTATCTTGACATGGCTACCTGCCCCAGTTCATACGGGCAGAGGCTTCGTGGCTGCCAATTGTCACAGACAATTTGGCTTGCCCCAAGGTGCTCCGTGTGTGGCCATAAGTGGGTGCTCTGTAACTCATGGGAGCGCACATTCTGCTGCTAGTGCATCCCTCTTCAGACTAGTGCTGCAATGCTGTCCTCATTTTTCCTCAGAATTTACTAAGGAGTAGACTATTTGGCTTTGCTTTGCTGAGTACTGAATTTTTGAAGACTTGCCACAAAAATGTGATACTTTACCAGATCTTGGCTGAGTGCCAGGAGCAGCAGCAGAGGCCCGGCCAGGGCTTGGTGACTGGCACCCCTACTTGGCTGGGCGTTGCAGGCTGACAGGCATTAGAGGAGCAGTGGCAGAGGTCCAGCCAGGGCTTGGTGGCTGGCATGCCTACTTGGCTGGGCGTTGCAGGCTGCCAGGCATCGGTGGAGCAGAGGCCCAGCTAGGGCTTGGTGGCTGGCACTCCTATTTGGCTGGGCATTGCAGGCTGCCAGGCATCGGTAACAGCCTGACTCAGGCTGGTGTGCCCTATCTGCCTGTAACGTAGGCCCCAGAACCCTAACGGTGGGTCCTGGAGCTGGAGTGGCTGGCTGTTTCTTGATGCAGTGGAATGACGGCCCCCTGTGAGTGGAATGATGGCCCCAGAACCCGGATGGTGGGTCCTGGGACTAGAGTGAAAGCTTCTGGATGAAGTGGAATGACAGCCCTCCGTGTTGGAATGTAGGCCCCAGAACCCTGATGGTGGGTCCTGGGGCTGGAGTGGCTGAATTTCTTGATGTGGTGGAATGACGGCTCCCTATGAGTGAAATGACAGCCCCAGAACCCTGATGGTGGGTCCTGGGACTAGAGTGACAGCTTCCAGATGACATGGATGTACAGCCCTCTGTGCCTGTAATGTAGGCTCCAGAACCCTGATGGTGGGTCCTGGGGCTGGAGTGACTGCTTTTTGATGCAGCGTAATGAGAGTTCCCACTGAGCAGAATGATGGCCCCTGAACACTGATGGTGGGTCCTGGGACTAGGGTGGCAGCTTCTAGATGATGTGAATGGACAGCCCTCCCTGCCTGCAATGTAGGCCCCAGAACCCTGATGGTGGGTCCTGGGGCTGGAGTGACTGCTTCTTGATGCGGTGGAATGACAGCTCTCTGTGAACAGAATGATGGCCCCAGAACCCTGATGGTGGGTCCTGGGATGGAGTGGCTGCTTCTAGATGACATCAATGAACAGCCCCCCGTGCCTGTACATATGCCCCAGAACCCTGATGGTGGGTCCTGGGACTAGAGTGGCAGCTTCTAGATGACATGGATGGACACTCCCCCGTGCCTGTAACATAGGCCCCAGAACCCTGATTGTGGGTCCTGGGGCTGGATTGGCTCCTTCTTGAGGTGGTGGAATGACACCTCCCTGTGAGTGGAATGACCACCCCAGAACCTGGATGGTGGGTTCTGGGACTAGAGTGGCAGCTTCTAGATGATGTGGATGGATAGCCCCCTATGCCTTTAATGTAGGCCCTAGAACCCTGATGGTGGGTCCTGGGACTGGAGTGGCTGGCACCCTTATTTGGCCGGTCATTGCAGGTTGCCAGGCATCTATGGAGCAGTGACAGATGCCCAGCCAGGGCTTGGTGGCTGGCACCCTTGCTTGGCTGGGCATTGGAGGCTGACTGGCATTGGTGTAGCAGCAGCAGAGGTCCAGCCAGGGTTCGGTGGCTGGAACACCTATTTGGCCAGGTGTTCCAGGCTGGTATCCTACTCGACTGAGCTCAAGAAGCTCTATTGCAAATTGGGCAAGTCTTTCCCAGTGGTGAATCTCATGGACACCCAGCTCCCACCCGCTGGTGCACTCATCCAAGCTATGCCCATCTACCAGAGGGAGGAGCAAATAGCTGATGTGCTGTACCAGCAGCAGCATCAGACAGACAGACATTGAATTTCCTGGGCACAGTAACTGCAGTCAGCACCCCTGCTTGTCGGGGCATTGAAGGCTGACTACCATCAGTGGAGCAGTGGCAGAGGCCCAGCCAGTGCTTGGTGGCTGGAACCCCTGTTCCGCCGGGCATTTCAAGCAGGATGACTCAGGGTGGGGCACTTGCAGACAAATGGAACAACAGCCCTCTCTGCCTGGAATGTAGACCCCAGAATCCTGATGGTGGGTTCTGGGGCTGGAGTGGCTGGCACCCCTAATTGGCTGGCCATTTCAGGATGCCAGGCATTGGTGGAGCAGAAGCAGAGGCCCATACAGCGCTTAGTGGCTGGAAAACCTGATCAACTGGGGTTTGTAGGCTGGCTGGCATCGGTGGAGCAGTGGTAGAGGCCCAGCCAGGGCTCAGTGGCTGGCACCACTACTTGGCTGGGCATTGCAGGCTGGCTGGCCTCAGTGGGCTGCTAGCAGACAAGTGGAACGACAGTCCTCCCTGCCTGGAATGTAGGCCCCAGAACCCTGATGGTGGGTTCTGGGGCTGGAGTGGCTGGCACCTCTACTTGGCTGGGCATTACAGGCTTGCATCCTACTTGCGGGTATCAACAAGATATTCTGAAAATTGGTCAAGTCTTGCCTGGTGGTGAATCTCATGGTAACCCAGTATCATACATTGGATTTCTGGGACACAGAACCCGTGGCACAGACAGCAGAGGCAGCATTGGCAGCAGCAGCAGATATTGGACTGCCAAGTAGCAGAACCCATGGCACAGACAGCAGAGACATGAGCATGGGATGGAAGACTGAGCCAGGATTTGATCTTGGCAACCTTGGCACGCAGATAGGCATCATGGCATGAACATCAGAAGGCAGACTGAGGCAGGCTTTGATCTTGGCAACTTGGGTGGGCAGGCGGGCAGACAGGCAGTGTGGCATGAGCATGGGAAGGCAGAATGAGGCAGGATTTGATCTTGGAAACATGGGCGGGCAGACAGGCAGTGTGGCATGAGAAGCAGTAGGGAAATCAGACTGGGAACCTGCAGACAGGGCACTCAGATAGGCTGGGAAAGACTGTGCAGCGAGAGCAACTGAGAGCCAGTCAGATAGGCGGGCCGAAATCATCTAGCCAGAGGCTGGTTGTCAGGCTTACAGCTTACCAAAGTCACCCTGCGTCATGAGGTCAGTCAGATAGGCTAGCTGAGGCTGTCTCGTCAGAGAGACAGAGAGTGTCAGGGTGAGCTCCAGGCATTGGGAGGGAGGGAGGGAGAGCACCTCAGCAGGAGCAGCCCAGATTGAGGAGGAACCTCGTCCGAAGACTGCATGGGATGGCATGTGCCACTTCACCATCAATCCATGTCCAGGGGCAGCTTGAGGAATCCAAGCAGCAGAAGGTTCATCTTAATAAAAAGCAACTGCTCCATCAACTTGGCCCCCAGTCTCAGGCGGTGTGACAAGCATTTGTTCCCCACCACCAAGAACACCCGTTCTCTGGAAACACTCGTTGGTGGGCAGGACAAGAGACCCTTGGCTACATTGGACAGGGTCGGCCACACATTGGTCTTGCCTGCCCAGTAGGCCAAGAGATTGCTGCTGGGTTTGATGAACTGCTCCTCCTCCAGGTAGCCCTTCACTGCTGCGGAGGCACTGTCATACTCCCTCATGAAACTTTGCCTGGGTACCACCCCCACCACTGTCCTCAGTCATGCTGCCTGCCCTGCTGTGCACGAGCCCATGCTCACCAGAGTGCCCTGCACATATGAGCGGCTCCTGCTGGCAATAGGGGAGGTGCTGCTGCTTCTCAGCCTAATGCTGGTGCTGCTACTGCTAGGGCTGGGGGCAGGGATAGTACCTGCTGCCTGAAAGGCATGGTTCTCCCACTCCCACCATCCCAAGGGTCGTCCTGCTGCTGTTGCTATGCACTGTCCAGAGCCCTCTCTGCCTGCCAGACCCTCTCCAGCAGCTCACCCTTCCAGTGGCCATAGACCACTGTCTGGCATGCCACGCTGCCCTTGACGCTGGGTCCCAGCATGGTTACCAAAATGTATTCCTCCCACTGCAGGAGCTCATCGAACCACACCTTCAGCCCTACCTTCCACTGCCACACCAGATCAGCTGCCTCATCCACCAGCTTCCTGCCCTGAGGGCCACAATGCCGCCCCTGGAGAATCTCCTCCAGCCTCCTGAGGAGACTCTATACCAGAGGGGTCACCTGACTGATGGTGGCTGTGGAGGAGCTTATGGTCTCTGTCACGGCCAGGAACAGTCTGAGCACGAAGACCATGCGAGTCAGGCTCTCCCATTCTGCCCCATTATACCCTGGAGGTGCCCCGCTGCCTGTAACGTGTTGAACCTGATGCAAGGTGAATTTCTGCTTGAGAAGCTGCTCGAACATTAGGAACATGGAATTCCACCTGCTGTACACATCCTGCACTTGCTGGTGCATTGCGGAGTCTTAGTCTGCCTGCTTTGCTGGGAGAAGGTCACTGTCCTTCATGCTCCGGTTAAAGAAACTGGCCAGCTTCCTCCCCCGCTCAATCAGGGAGCTAAGGGGGTCCTAACACCCCCCCCAAGTCCAGAGCGTCCCTGACCACCAGGTGAAGGGTGCATGCGGCACAAGGGATGCTGGTGAAGCCCCCCTCATGGACTGCCTTCAATATGTTGGCCACGTTGTCCACCACCACACACCCATTGGTTAAGGGAGCACCTGGCATAATCCACTCTCTCACCATGGCAGTCAGGGCTGCCTCAATGTTCTCAGCAGTGTGGGGACCATCCATTACTTCTGCCTGAAGCAGGGACCACCTATACCCTGCTCTGGGACTCCTCCTGCCACTGCTAAATGCTGCCTCTGTGTTCTGCCACCAGTGCACCATCACTTCCAGGTATGTGTGCTGCACGTTCCTACATGACCACAGGTCAGTGGTGAAGTGGACGGTGGTACCCCCAGTCCTTGCCAGCTGCTCCCTCACCCACTCCTTTAAAGCACGGTACCTGCCGACTCAGGGTGGTTCATGAGAGCAGATTAAACTGGGGGGCCAGGAAGCGAATCAGATGCCTCAACCCCATGTCCCCTACCACCGAGAAGGGCTGCCCATCCAGTGCAATCATTTCCCCCAATGTGCGCATGGCTTTCACTTGAAAGCCACGCCACCCTCCATGTCCTGCAGTTGCTGATGGACTTGATAGCTACCCCCACCCCAGCTCCTCCATGGTGCGCTGCTTCTGCTTCTCCCTGCTAGCAGCGATACCGCTCCTGCTGCTAGAGGCAGCTGTTAGAGCAGGATGCTTGCCTGCTGATGGAGGCGGATGACTGGCCGATGCAGTCAGGATCCCACTAGTGTGCACTGCCCCTACCTGCCCTCTTAACAGCACTGTGCTGTGAAATCCCTTCAGGTGCCTCTCCATGGCAGTTGTGCCAAAGTTGGTGAGCACCTGCCCATGCTTCACCACCATCTGGCACAAAGTGCACTACACCTCACTGGGATCATCCGACACTACCAACTTAAAATGCTCCCAGCTGGAGGATTTCTTGCACCCTCCTGCCTTCTGGTCCACACCGGGTGATGCACCTCTGACAGCGCTGCTGGAAGGGGTAGAACATGGTGGCGATACAGCTCTCAGAGGGACAGCCATTGCCTCAGCACCAGACATCTCCTCTGCAGGACTAGTGTCTGCCTCACTGTCCCCAATCTGAGTGATGTCCTGCAAAGGGGAGTACTGGGATCCTGAGGCTTATGGACTGCCCACCATGCTGATGCCACTCTCCCTGTGCCCCCTATAGCTGCTGCTGCTACTGCTGCTCCTCTCTCTGCTGCCATTGCCTGGGGATCGGGCCCTGCCTCTAGCAGCCGGGGTGGGATCCACCAGCCCTGGACTGCTGGGGATCACCTCAATAATGGGGGTCAGGGACATTGGTGGCCCTGGAGGAACATTCAACCCCAAAGCACCTGCACCTGCTCCTTCAGCTGCAGCAGAGACAGCCACAGACTCCTGGACTGCAGGCCTTCCAGTGCCCTGTGTGGCAGTGGAGGATGCTGGCAGGAAGCACCACTGAACCACACTCCTAGTGCTACTGCTGGGAGCCTCTGAAGCCTGACTGCCAAAATCAGGCCTGTGCAGTTTGGGGGCTGGGTGGGGGTTATGATCTTGGGTTGCTGCTGATGCCTGCTGCCACTCTGCTGGCCCAGCCCCTGCCACCTCTGGCATGTGCCCCATTGCCCACCTTATGGGCAGCAGACCAACCTCTCCTGTTTCCCTTCTCCATTTCTCCCATCCAAGGAATGCATAGGAAGATTTTCATTTTTAAAAAATTATTTATTCAAATTTAATAATCTATAGTTATATATATCTACACTAACTCTAGCTGCTATTAACTATTCTAAAACCTATGGAAATAAATGGAATATTATCTGATATCTACAAAGGTCGAGTCCTACAAATACACTATAAAATATTAAAATTGAATCACTACATCTATCTCTATAACTAAGCTAACTCCTACATCTATCTATTAATTATTATTATAATAAACATTTATTAAGCACTAGCCATGTGCCTGGCACTGTACAGAACATAGAAATAGATGCAGTCCCTGCTTGTGGCTTACAATCTAAAAGACAAGGAGGGGGAGATAGGGAGAGGGGACAGTTGGAGAGACAGGGGAGAATACGAACAAACATTTAGGCGGATGCGAAGTCTCAGGTGTGTGTGCTTGGCTTGGTTACAATCAGGTTGGTTGCAGCAGTCTGTAGAGGAGGGCAGACAGTAAGTATATGGGGAATGACTAGCAGGCATTGGGAAAGGCGGCAAGGAAAAAGTGGGTCTTGAGGAGGGATTTGAAGGAGCAGAAGGAGGGGGCAAGGAGGATATGGGTAGGAAGGGAGTTCCAGGCATGGGGGGCAGCGAGGGAGAAGGGTCAAAGGTGGTTAGGTGAGCAGGAGAAATGAGGGAGAGTGAGGGAGGGGACAGAGGAAGAGTGGAGAGCGCGTGCAGGAGTGTGCAGGGAGATGAGGTCCGAGAGGTAAGGGGGAGCTTGGTCATGGAGTGTTTTGAATGTGAATACCAGGAGTTTAAACAGGATACCTTCAGGAAGGGGGAGCCAGTGAAGAGAGAAGAGGAAAGGCTGCACATGGTCGAAGCGATGGGCAGAGTGAATGACCTTGGCAGCAGAGTTTTGGATTGTGGTAAGGGGGAACAGCTGAGAGCGAGGGAGGCCAGCAAGGAGGAGGTTGTAGTAATTGAGTGAGAGATAACCATGGCATGAACAAGGGTTTTGGCTGAGGAAATAGAGAGAAAGGGGCAGATCCGAGCAATGTTATGGAGGGCGAATCGGCAGGATTTGGCAACAGAGTCAATGTAAGGTTTAAAAGAGAGGTGCGTGTCGAAGATGAAGTCCAAGCCACGGGCTTGGAGAACAGGATGGATTGGTGACTCCATTGATGCAGATGGGTAGGTTAGAGAGAGAGGAAGAGGAGGGAGGAAAAATGAGGAGTTCGGTTATGGCCACGTGGAGCTTGAGTTGACTTCGGCATATCCAGGCAGAGATATCAGAGAGGCAGTTGACGAGGCGTGAATGGACAGGAGAGGAGAGAGAGGGGGTAGAAAGATAGAGTTGGGTGTCATCAGTGTAGAGATGATATTGGAATCCAT
This sequence comes from Sphenodon punctatus, assembly GCA_003113815.1. NCBI lineage: Eukaryota > Metazoa > Chordata > Lepidosauria > Sphenodontia > Sphenodontidae > Sphenodon > Sphenodon punctatus. The sequence continues at coordinate 268,792 of QEPC01013298.1, read as the reverse complement.
GGGAGGCAATAATTTTGCCACGGGACAGTGTGTAAATAGAGAAGAGGAGAGGGCCAAGGACAGAGCCTTGGGGGACCCCAACCGAAAGGGGGAGGGAGGAGGTGTTTGACTCGGGGAGCGAGACTTTAAAGGAGCGGTCAGAGAGGTAGGAGGAGAACCAGTCAAGGACAGAGCCACGGAAGCCCAAAGAGTAAAACGAGTCCAATAGAAGCAAGTGGTCGACAGTGTCAAAGGCAGAAGAGAGGTCAAGGAGGACAAGAATGGAGTAGAGGTGCTTAGATTTAGTGACAGGGATTGGCAAGGAGGAAGCCCATGCCACCCCCCTGGCCCTCAGGGTGGGGTATGTTAGAGAACAAAAGGCCCCCCGAGCATAGAGTGGCTGGGGTAACAGAGTTGGAGGGCGAGATCCAGGTTTCTGTAAGAGCAAGGAGTTGAAAGGGGCAAGAGAGGAAGAGATCATGGATGAAGGGGGGTTTAGCCATGGAAGAGCGGCAGTTCCAGAGGAAGCAGGAGAAAGGTAATTGGTTTTGGGGAAGACATGGGATGCGAATGAGATTGGGAGATGTGGAGTGGCCGGGTTTGCAGTGTTTGGGTCTCACACCGGCCACAATGGGCTGTGGAGTATCTGGGTGTGCAAGGTTTGGATGAGGGGAGGTGGGGACTTACAGGGAATGGGCAAGGGGGGGATGAGGGTGAGGAGGGGGAATGACCACGGGTGAGAATAAGGGGTAGGTTGGTTGGAGAAAGGCCATTGGAGGAGGGAGAGGGAGAAGGAGGAGAGTCATCAGCAGGGTGAGAAGGAGAGGGGACATAGAGGGCGAGGAAGATATGGGGAGGCATCTTAGGTGACAACAGTTTGGGCAGCAGAGTGTGTAACCTGGCCTGAGGGTGGCACGGGAGCGATTGCGCGATGTCCGGCAGCAATGGCAGTGATAGTTGGAAGAGGCTGTGTGGTGTGGGCATCGTCAGGGGGGTGGCTCCTCACTGTCCTTGCACCGACCTCGCAATGGCCACAAAATGGCCAGCGCCATTTTGTCGTTGCCTGTCGGGTGCTGCCTGAGGGCTGCCACCTGCAGAGGCGGGCTGGCAGCTTCCTGAGTGTCCCGGGGGGGCGTGGCCTCTCTCACCTGTGTGGGGGGGAACAGGAGGTCAGCTAGTGTGGGGGGGCTGGGCTCCCAGCCAGGGCTATGGCCGCAGGGGTGGGCTGGCAGCTTCCTGGGTGTCCCGGGGGTATGGCCTTTCTCACCTGTGGGGGGGGGAGCAGGAGGTCATCTGGTGTGGGGGGCTGGGCTCCCAGCCAGGATGTGTGTGTGTGTAGATGTGTATCTATCTGCACACACAGGGACGGGGGGTGGAAAACAGGAGGTCAGCTAGTGTGGGGGGGCTGGGCTCCCAGCCAGGGCTATGGCCGCAGGGGTGGGCTGGCAGCTTCCTGGGTGTCCCGGGGGTATGGCCTTTCTCACCTGTGGGGGGGGGAGCAGGAGGTCATCTGGTGTGGGGGGCTGGGCTCCCAGCCAGGATGTGTGTGTGTGTAGATGTGTATCTATCTGCACACACAGGGACGGGGGGTGGAACACAGACAGCTCACAACAAACACAGGGAGGGGTACAAAACTGAAATGAAACCTAAATCAATCTAATAATCCTACTCTAAATATATTCAAAAACAGGGGAAGGGAATCAGGGATGGAATATATACAGGGAGGGGGGAAGGATTCAATGGAGGGTAGGACTAAAGAACACAGGGAGGGGTTAAAAAAAACATACCTACATCTTTCTAATCTAAATAAATGAAACTATGGTGGTAAATGTGTGAAATAGGAGGAGGATGGCAATGGATTAGGAACACAGACTGGTAAGAGAGGGAGACTTCTGAAAACACCTGCTAACAGGATCAGTGACTAGCTCAGAAGGAATTGGAAGGGGGGAGGGCAATGACTTGTGTTACTTGCTTCACTCGCCTTACCTCAAGCCCCATTGGCTCCGTGCAGCCTAGCCCGTGGCCAATTGCAGACTGCGAAGCCAGCGGTCTGAGGAAAAAAGAGGGACGGTGATTGGTCAGACTGGCTGCTAGTTCAAGCCTCCCCACCCCTTGCACCAGGAAGTCTGCTCCTCAGCTGCACCCCCTTCCTGGACCTGCAAACCCTGTTTTTCCCACCCGAATGCATCCAAACTCATCCAAACGTAGCTGAATCTGGTTGAACTGTTCAGGGCTTCGGGCGTTCAGTTCGGCCATCCAAACTGACTGAGTTCAGGCTGAACACCGAACTTCCGAACCGCGTTCGCACATCCCTAGTGCCTTTCAGTGTTGAGTTTGGTGGTGATGGTGGCAGTGCCATCAGTCTTCCTTCCTCTCTGTGCTCTGTCCTCGTAGCCAGTAGAAGCAAGCTGTTCTCCTAGCACTCACCAAAGCCAGCAGCAACATCAGTCTCTGCCTTGTGTATCATCAGTTCAGTTGGTGGTGGCACCTTCTTTTCCTGTTTGCTTTGGTCCAGCCTCCATGTTGGCATCGGTCTCCCATTTTTAGGCCTAAGAATGTGCAGCTGGAGCTGAATGGCAGCAGGGAAAAACAGGTCATCTTCTATGTTATAGTAGGTTTCTCCTCCTGCTCCTCCTCCTTATCTGATTGAGAGTCCAGATCATCTTCTGGATTGCAAGAGGGTATGTCCTCAGACCTTGGCTCTGAAAATGACAATTCATTTTCTGGAGGAAGGAAATGACTGTCCATGAGCAGGAATGAAAGCCTCTCCAGACTGGCATTTGAGAGGCAGGTGCGTTTCTGTCCAAGAATGTTTCCTGCACAGCTGAACACTCTCTCTGAAGGGACAGAACTGGGCGGGCATCCAAGATGTGCTACAGCTAGTTGTTACAGTGTACACCAGGCAGCCCTTTGCTGTTTCCAGTACTCCAATGATTCATCATCATAGCCATGATAAGGGTGCTCACAGTAAGCCTTGAACAGGCTCTTCCTTTGTAGCTGCACGGTGGACTACTCTGTATCTTCGGGCATAGCAGTTGCATCACCGACTTCTTCATTGTCCAATGAGAACAACTGTTCCTCATGAGCAAGTGCCATCAGGCTTACACTTTTGACTTTTCTGCTTTACTTTCTCAGAGGTTCACCATGGGTGGCTGCTCTGAATGATGATGATGGTGAGCAGGAAGCCACCCCTGCATGCACTCTGTCTACTTCATATGCCCGCTGTTGCAGTAGTATGAGTTCCTGAACTTTGCTTACCACCTCCTTCTTCAGGATTGATGCATCCTCCCTTTTCATGATGCTTGTTTGTAGTGAGGGTCAACTAGAGAAAAGGAGACTTTGCAGTGGCTTGCCTCTTTCATTTTGGAAAGGTAGGGGCTGGCTTTGACACTCTCCAGCAATTTCCTCGCCAGTTGTTCTGTGACATCCTTGCCCACATTCTCAAAATACAATGACATTTCTATGGTTTTCTGTCCAGCAACAAGGTCAATGTACTAACTGAGAGATGCATCAGAGCTGCTCACTAAGTTTGTTGCTTCATGAAATAGTCTCAGCAGCATTACCATGTCCTTCAGAAACTCAAAATTCCATTTCATTGTGATATATGGGTGTTAACATCCCTTCTTAGTACTGGTGGCTCATCCATGTACAGAGCCTGAATGGCCTTTGTTTGTAGCAGCAACCTCTCCATCATGAGGAAATTTAAATTCCACCTCATCTTCACCTCCTGAATCAGATTTTGAGGTGGCAGGGAAAACTGCCGTGGCCATCCGAGTGCTTGTCTTTCTGTACCAGAATGGTGAAAATGTCCACAGAGGCATCGACATCGAAATCTGGCAACAAGCTCCTTCACCTCTGAGTCAGCGGCAGGCATGCCTTCAGCTTCTTTCTCGTTCTATAACGTCTGAACCACTAGGTTGATGCAGTGCACGAGGCATGAGACTCGAGTGAGACTGGACTGCCAAACTGCATTTGAATTGTTCTTGGCGTTGTCTGTGACTATGAAGGCCAACTCCAATTTAAATGGCTCCAGACAGTCTTTCAGAATGCCTAAATGTTCTTTTATTATTATTATTATTATTATTAACAAACATTTATATAGCGCCAGCAGTGTACTTGGCACTTTACAAAGTAATAAAATAGACACAGTCCCTGCCCCTAGGGCTTACAATCTGAGAGACAGGAGCTGGGGGAGAGACTTAGGAAGGGGAACAGAGGGAGAGACAAGGGGTCTAACATTNATCCCGGGCCGTGGCGCATGGCCAGACATGACTTTTCATTGGTCCCGGTCCGGGGTCCATTTGACCACGCTTCCCAGGACCTTCCCCCGGCTAGCCCGGGAAGCGTGGTTCAAACAGACCCCATGTGGGGATTCACCGTGGTGAACATCTGGCGCCCCGCAAACAGACGTTCGAGATACGGTGACCACAGGTGGGTATTCACTGTGGTTCACCGTGATCTCGTAACGTCTGAAGACACCCTATGTCTCCTGATTGCTGGGATGCTATCACCAAAGTCCCAGTTATGTCCTTTCTGCCCACCTCAGGGCTTCCCCTATTCCCGCCTCGAAGCCACTACTGATTGGTCCTGTAAAGCTAGAAGCATGCAGTAATCAGTCAGTGAATGTGTCTGTCAGTCTTTTGAGTTGCTCCACATCCTCCATCCTACAGTCTCACTCCCCCTGCCGTGCAGGGTGCCTGCTTCTGACTGGCACTGCATGTGCTCCTATTTATCTGAATAATCGTCTTCACAGGGACAACATCAATTGTTTATACATTTGTGTCCCTTTATATAATTGTCCTGTAGTTTGGTTGCGATGTCAGGGAAGGTATGTGATACACTCCTTCCGAATATCTTTTAAACAAGATGGAATATACAAATATTACAGCTGGAAATGTATGCCATCAGGACTCTTTTCCCAATTATTCTTAGAATTGTCAGGAGTGTTAAGCTTGTGGAGGGACATACTATTCACAGGTTTTATGCAAATTGAATGGAAGATAAAGAAGTTGATGTCAAGAACGTGTATAGAGCTTTTCTTAAAATCACAATGTTCAGTTGCACTTGCTTCTAAAATTGGTTCCCATTATCGAATCGTTTTGGAATTTGGTACACATAGTGCCCTCCATTGGGGTACAAGCTCCCCATATTTTATCAGAATTTAATGAGAAACATAAAGTTATAGCTACAAATACATTTATCAGTTTTTTCCCTTTATTTTAAAAATAAAATATCGTTTTCATTTCTATTTTCATTATTATTTGTCATTTTCGTTATTGCAATAACGATAATGAAAACAATTTTCGTTATCATTATTGTAATAACAAAAAGGACATGCACACCACTACTTCTTGTCCCCAGCTTCAGTGTTGTCCCCAAATTCAGTCCCCCAGCTTGCTTCAAGCTCCCTTCTCTCTCTTGGCTGTTTTTGCATATGGTTCTTTGTTGCCAAAATACGGCTTTGTTGTCAAAGTACACCCTGCTTGGGACTTTCCATCGGGTGAAAACTGTCGCATGAAGTCCTTAAAACCATTTGTCTCCACAAAGGAGAATGGTAGCACGTTGGTTGCAATCCAGTGCATAATCAATTAACTTATAGATGTATGTCTAACTGTAGCATCTTCGTAGTCCAACCAGTGTACATGACATTTAGCAGAGCTGTATCTCACACCTTCAGGATCATCTCTGCCAAATAACATTAAAGTGTGATGAAGGGTCCCAATTTTATAAGACTTCACAGCATATGCCGAGAATGATCCTATTCCAGGGATTCTCTTAAGTGTCACAGTGGTATAAGATCAACAAAAATATCATCACCAGCAGAAATATCAACAAAATATCATCATTATTTGCTGTGACCACCCCAACCTCTCTCCCACACTTGTTACTGGAAAGTTGGAAGCATCATTTTAGGAAAGAGCCAATAGAGATTCTCTTATGTCCTCTGCCACAGTGCTGCAGGATGCGATTGTGATGATAATTGGCCAGTCTGGATGTGTAAACCATGTCTCCTGATTGCTAGGATGCTATCCCCAAACTCTCAGTTATGTCTCTTCTATGCTCGCCTGAGGGCCACCCCCATGCCCGCTTTGAAGCCACCACCGATTGGCCCCGTAAAACTGGAAGCATTCAGTAATTGGCCAGTTAATGTTTCTGTCAGTCTACTGGGAAGCTCCCCATCCTCCCTCCTACAGCCTCCTTCCCCTTGCCATGCGAGGTGCCTGCCTCTGACTGGCACTGCATGTGCTGCTATTTATCTGAATAATGGTCTTCAAGGGGAGAACTTATACTGCTTATGAAATTGGGACCCTTTTGTAAAATTGTTCTGTAGTTTGTCAGAGATGACAGGGAAGGTGTAGGTATACTCCTGCCAAATGTCTTGTAAACAGGATGGAATATAACCATGTTATAGCCAGAAATACATATTCAAGTTAATGGCTTATAATATCAGACTCCTTTATCCAATTATTCCTAAATTTGGTGCACTTAGTGCCCTCTATTGGGGGTACCATTGTCAGGTTTCATCAGAATTGAATAAGCAGCAAAAAAGTTATAGCAGGAAATATGTTTTTCAGTGTTTTTCCATTATTTCAAAAACAAAAATTTGTTTTCATTTTTGTTTTCATTATTATTATATTTCATTTTCATTATTACAATAACAAAAATGAAAGTGTACATTTGTTTTTGTTATCATAATAATGAAAACAAATTACACACCCCTACTACATAGTACTTCAGTAATTCCATATTGTTTGGCTAAATAAAAGCCCTCCTGCTGTAGCCCATCTCCATTGGTCTCTCTCCTTCATAGTCATTTTTGCTGACAAGCCCTCATGATGCCCCCACCCCCATAGCAACACCGTACTTTCTTCCAAAGTTCCATACTACAGCTCAATCAGAATCCAGCAGGCTGCACTATTGATAGAGAGATATATCATCACAAATATAATTGTGTTAGCTGTGTGCATGTGTGCACGCACACCCACCCACACACACACAATGACCTCACTCACCGTCAAGTGGACTGGTTACTTTCTGCATTCATCTTATGGACTTGATGGAGGGCCTCTTCGTGATCTTCATTGTCCACTATTGTTTTGTGAGGGAATTACTGGATGTGCTTGTGTTGACTGAGGACAAGGACAGCAACAACAACAGGGACACAACAGCACACTTCCTGAATAGCACAAAATGGATATTTTTAGATTTTTGAATTAGTTAAAAAACTAGGTCAACTGGTTAACTTTAGAGAAGAAGAAAACATCTTTTTAAGTCTTTCTGGGAATTATTAACTGGTGGAATGACTCTTAGAAGAACCATAAACTTCTAGAAGAGGATTGCTCCAAGTGGGCATAACTTAGATATTTTCCAGACTGCTTTCATGGAGATCTGTACAAAATTTATTCTGTCCTGTTCTCGACAAATGGACTCTATCTATGCCATATAGTGAAAGCGAATCTCTGGAAAAATCCCTATACCAAATTGTATCCATGTCTCGATCATGCAGAAGTTTGATATGTTTATGTTTCTCATCAATTTCCTAAGCCTGACAACCTTATCCCATGTGTATCTATTATATTGTCCTTTGATCAAATCAGAGATCAATATCTTACAGTTTGGAAATGGTTCTATGATATTGGACAGGTCAGCTTTCATTGATTGCAACAAAGCAACACCGGTGACTTGACCCAAATCATTTCCACCACAGTGGATCACAATTCCAGAAGGAGGTGAACTAGATCTTCTCCTCTTAATCTCTTCCTATTTGGATAGAATCTCTGGCCATCTCATTCCTCCTTTTTCAAACCAGTAGATGTCATAAATTTTGTTGTCCGAGGAAAAGTGAAGCCTCAGCTCCAATCATCTAACATAGGAAAGCCTAATAATCTGGATTACTCTTGCTGTACTTGGTGTAATTTGCAATGATGTAATCCGCTTTGCACTTAGTTCACAACTTTGCACTGAGTACTGTAGAAGATAGGACACAGGTGTCCTCCAACTCCAAGGTACTGTAGAGAAATAGTACAGAATGTGTGCATTACTTGCTACTGCTACTACTATTATTAATATTATCAATATTATTATCAATAACCTATGGCCTCCAGTATCCCCTCATGCCCCTACAGAGCACAAGCTCAGTCTTCCCTGTGACACAGGCCCCTGCCAGTAAGCAATGGCATCTGAAAGAAACCAGATGTGCCAAGCACCCACTATCAGACACCCAACCTACCCAGCATTGTTGCATGTATCCCACCCCCACCCCTGCCAATGCTCCAATGAAAGGTCACTCGGTCCCACAAAAAACAAACCATATTAGGATAACCAGCACCCACCCCAGCACCAACCTCCCTCCATGCATAGTATGGTACATCCAAGCTCTGTGGTAGGTGTGTGTGTGTGTGCCTGCGTGCATGCATTAGGTGAACCATACAGACAAGACTAGGAGAGAGTAAGCACATGGTCCCTGTTCTGTCCTGCCCTGTCAGCAGGAGGAAGAGCCACACCCATGCAAGTCAAACAAAACAGCCAAAAAGAAGGACACCATGTTTTATGTTGTTGTTGCTTTTGTTAGCAAGCATTTATATTGTGACAGCAATGTACCTGGTGCTTTACAAAGTAATGGAATATACACAATCCCTGCCCTAGGTCTTATAATCTGAGAGATGGGGGGAGGGGGAGATGAAGGGTGGGGAACAGAGGGAGAGACAAGAGGTGTAACATTCACAAAGGTGCAAGGTCCCGGTTGTACATGCTTGGCTTGACTACATTGGGAATGATGGCTGGCTTGTCCATATCATGAGGATATGAGTACTAGGGGGTGGGACATCAGGGCAAATACCAGGTACCGGTTTTACCGGTTCCCAGATTAAAAAAAACCAGTTTACCGAATTAATACCGGTTTACCGGTACCGGATCTTTTACAGTGATTTCAATGGGGAACTGTCCCCATTGAAATCAATGGAAAAAGACAAAAACCTCCCCCCTCCAAGACTGTGCGGGTGGAAGAGGGGACACCCCCCACCCACCCTGCCCAGCCTGGATTTAATTTTTTTTTCCCCTAAGTCCCCTAGTGCGGGCTCCGGGACGCCACCGGCGACCCAGAGCCCCCACACCAGCAGCAGGTAATACTATTACTGTAATAGGTTTAGGCTAGTCTATGGTGCTGGTACTATACTGATTCATGGGGTGGGGGTGGTTTAACACCCCACCCCACCCCAGGGATCACGCTACCTCCCCACCCAGAGATTGCCTAATGCCTACCTTGAGCTCCTGGCAGCGGCAGCGGCTTCAGCACTGGCTGTGGCTGCTGGCTTCAACACACTACTAGGCCTTCCGGGGAACTTCTGGAAGTTCCCCAGAAGGCCTAGTAGCATGCTGAAGCCAACAGCCACAGCCAGTGCTGAAGCCGCCGCCGCCACCTGGAGCTCAAGGTAGGCGATCCATGGGTGGGGAGGTAGGGTGATCCTTGGGGTGGATGGGTGTTAAACCACCCCCCACCCCAGGGATCAGTACAGTACTGGTACTTACCTGCTGCTGGTGCTGGCTCTGGGTCGCCAGCAGCAGCCCAGAGCCTGAACTAGGGGACTTAGGAGAAATTATTATTTTTTTAAATCCAGGCTGGGCAGGG